>PVKH010023433.1:0-13924 GCA_004027955.1 Chaetophractus vellerosus
TGAACTGATTTTGATATGATTTTGTACTTGCAATTGTTACTAATTTAGGGCTTTTTGAATATTGTAATGTATTTTTGGAATTCAGGGGGTGGAATGTAATGGTTTGAGTTTGATTTAATTATGAATTCCAAAAATATAGATTAGATTATGTTTGTAAGCTGGTCTGTTCATCTGGGCATGATTGAGTTGTGAGTAGGGCCTTAACTGCCACGTCAGTGAGACGTTGAGCCCTGCCCCTCGGTGGGCATGGTCTCAAGTAGAAAAGCAGAGATGGAGAAAAGCAGATTGAGAGCAGAGCTTTGGAGGAGACTTGAAAAGCAGTTCTGATGCTGGAGTCAGCCATTCACCTGATAGTCTACAGCTGGCCTTGTGGAGAGATGCAAAGCATAGAAAGCCTCATCGTCTACAGCTGAACTCGTGAAGGAAACAGAAACTAAGCCCGGAGAGAAACGCAGCCCCGGGAACAGAGGAACCTGGAAGCCTGAACCCTGGAGACGTCAGCAGCCATCTTTCTCCAACACGTGGACTCTGGTATGGGAAGAACTTTATGCTTTGTGGCCTGGTAACTGTAAGCTTCTACCCCAAATAAATACCCTTTATAAAGACCGACCAATCTTTGGTATATTTCAAAAGGCACGCCTGTGGCTGACCAAAACAAGAGTAAATTCACCAACATAATCAGATGCCTAGACACAGCAAAAAATTACTACCCATACTAAGAAGCTGGAATATATGCCTTATCCAAAGGATCTAATCAGAAATTCTAATGAGACACAGTATTTAAGACAACTAATTACAGATGTTCATACAGACTTCTTAAATCAATTCAAGTAGTTCAAGGAAAGTATGGCTAAAGAAAGAAAAGATATTAAGAAGACACTGCATTGAACATAAAAAACAGTTTGAAAGTCTGCAAAGAAAAATAACAGGCAATATGAAAATGAAAGACACAATGGAAGAAATTAAAAATAGTTATCGGGGGCCGACTCGATAGCCCAGTGGATAGGGCGTCGGCATACCACATGGGAGGCCCCGGGTTCGATACCCGGGGACCTCTCCTAGCTGGCAGACCGCCTTGAGAATGGCAAGCCACCATGGGTGGGCCGGAGCCGCTGTGGGCAGGGCAAGAAACTGCCACGGACATGGCAAGAGCCGCCACGGGCAGGGCCAGTCACCCACGGATGGAGCGCAGCCAGCCACCCACGAACTGAAAAGCCGGCTGTGAACAGATGCAGAGACCACCCACAAGCAGGGAAAGCCGCGCCTGCACAGTGTTCAATCTCGGCGCATCGCCGCAGCAGGGGGAAGGGGAGATATGTAATAAAATAAATAAATCTTAAAAAAAAAATAGTTATGGGCATGTAGCAGCAGATTTGAATTGGCTCAGGGCAGAATTAGTGAATGGGAAGACCAAGAATTTGAACTTAAAAAGACAGAACAGAAAGAAAAAACAATGGAACTAATGGAACAGGGTCTCAGAGAAGTGAATGACAATGTGAAAGGCACAATTTGAGTGTTATAGGTGTCACAGCAGAAGAAGAGATTAAAGAAGGAGAAGATAGATTATTTGAGGAAATAATGACTGAAGAGTTCCCAAACATTTTGAAAGACATCCAGGAGACAAGAAGCAAACATAGAGAAACACAGAAGAATGGACATAGAGCAAGAGCAAGCAGAAGGGGGGGGGGATGTGAAAAAAAAAAAGACATCCATATCAATAGCCAAGAAAGACAATATACCACATGCAAAATACTTAAAAACAGGCCTACTAAGAGACACTTACTATTCATGATGTCAAATGCCAGAGATAGAAGAATTCTGAAAGCAGCAAAAGACAGGCAATGAATCACATAAAAGGGAAGCTAAATAAGACTAAATGTCAATCATTCAACAGAGAATATGGAGATGAGAAGGTTCTGAAAGAGAAAAAAATTCAGTTAGGAAACTTTATCCAGCAAAACTGTCCTTCAAAAATGACTGTCAGCCCTCAGCATGAGAGGGAGTAGGGCAAACTGAAAATCAATGTGAATGTAGGGGTTAGCGTCTTTCCACCCAGATCATATTGCAGCTCTAACAGAAGTCTTAGCTCCACCTCCAGCAGGGAGGATGCTGGGGAAAACTGCACCAGCATCTCCAGGAAACTCCAGGCCACACTGCAGAGGCAAGTGTTCATCCTACTCTGACTGTGCAAGCCAGCTCAGGAGCTATTCTGTTGCTGCTGTTGGAAGCTCCATTTCCCAAAAGCAGGTGAGGAACAAATGGTTAGTCACTGACTTCTGCTACTGATTAGTAAATTTCCCTGGCTAAAGTATAATCTAAGAACAGCCAAAGTTAGAATCTGTCCAAGTTTTAAAGAGGTTAGTCGCCACCACTTTAACTGTGCTCCTGGAATGAGGGGAAGCTGGGCAGATTGAAAATCACAGTGATGATGGGAAACAGCTTTTTTCCACCCATTTCTTACTGCAGGCCTAACCTAGGCCCCAGCAGGGAGGAGGCTAGTGGGACCTTCACCAGATTCTCCAGGAGTGGGGACCCAGTGTCCCCTAAGTCTTCAGCACATAGCGGCCTGCATAGCCTAAGCATAAGTTAAAGGTTAGCAACCTTCCCCAAAGGGAAGAGAATGTGCAGATGTTATCATAAACTATGATCTTCCCAAAGCAATCCATGTCCTTGGAAAATGTCCTTCCTACTGAGCACAGTGAAAACATCACCACACCCCAAGTGTATGCTTCATGTGACCCTAGCAGGAACTCTGTTCTCATACCCTATGGAATGTACTTCTAAAACCCCTTATTTATCACTCCTCATTGTCTCATCTCTTTTTAAAAACATAAAACTTTAGTCACTATCAACTATGAATTCACTTCCACAAACCTTTTAGTTCTTTCTATATTGATTTAAGTCTCATATCCCTCATTCTGTTCTGTAAAAAAAAAAAAACTATTCATTTCAATTTAGGTGAAAACATTTTTTAAAAGACATTCTTTGATGGACTGGCATCAAATGTTCTCTCCTTTCTGTAAATCCCAATAAAATTTGTGCCTGAATAAATACTAGTTGTTTTCTTTGGTCTCATGGCTTCACCAACTTGTGCCCTTCAAGAGTTGGGTTGTAACAATTGGCAATTCATGAGCCAGCCTTTGTAAACCTGCAATTAAAAGTATATAACAAAATGGAAAGCTCATAATACTTGTGTAAACTGTGAAAGAATTAAATTGGGAAGTTATTTTGACAATGTTTTAATTTTTAGTCACATTTTATTTTGATCAGAGTTTTTATCAAGGTGTTAAAATGAACTTTCAGTTTCAAATCAATAGTTTACTCCTGAATGAGTCTGTCTAAGTGCACTCCTGAGGAGTAACCCAGAATATATGTGTTAAATATCTGTCTGTCTAAACTGTTAAATTACTGCTTGACTGCATTTATACTTCTCAAGCATTACTAACTGGTTGCTGGATACTAATAAGTGTTTCTAAGAATAAACTTACATATTACAGGAAACACTAATTCCAGAAGACATCTTAAAAGCTGTAAGAATCAGAGATGAGAAATGATGGAGAGCTTGGACACAGCCATGCCAAAGGAATGAGAACTATGAGTCAAATTAGTGAGTTTTTGTTTCAGTTGGTGTGTCTTAATTCTTTTTGCATTTGTCTGTTTGTTCAGTATATATTTTCATACCTCCAGATAGTAATATTAAATTGTCAAAAGAAAATTCTTAAAAGAACTCTATTCAAATTGCTAAAAATTATGTGGATGCTTACATAGGTAAATGAATACTCCTGAAGGCCAAACTAGAAAAGCCAAGCATGATGAAAAGTCACATAAAATCTGAATAAAGAAATTATTTAAAGGAAAGAAACTGAAAATGTATCCTGAATTCTTCCATAATCTTTCTGTAGCCTATCTTACACACAGGGTCTTCTCCTAACCCTTACTGAATTCCAATAAACCTGGTTTAGGGTAAGGGGATGGGTTGGGTGTGAAAAGATAGGGGGGATGTGAGTTTAGCCTAGAATTCTGTCTTCTAGGTCTGGAAATTAAAATAGGAATAGAGAGGAAATTACAGAATAAACCTTGTTTTGTATAGTCTGTCCTATAATTCCTGATTAAATTTTAGCAGCTTTTGAGATAACAGTAATAAGCTAATGACCAAATTTCATCAAGTAAAGAAAAGTCATTGAAAGCTATAAAGATTTGTCTAAGTTATGATTAAAAACTTCAACAATTATAATATATTCCAGAACTTGGCAGTCAGTATGCTTTTAAGGTCATTCACAATTTTAGAATTTTATTAACAATAAAAGGTTTTAGCCTACTGTTTAGAAAGGAAAAAGGAACATCTCTTGCATAAAGTATAATGGATTCAATTTTATTTAGCTTGGGTGTAATCTCCTTTGGTTTATAAGATATTAAGAAAATAAATTAACATTATATGTATTAAATCTTTAAGATGAAAATTCTAAGTTTTGTATAATGAAATTACTACAAATGTCTTTTAAAAAATGTTTTCACCTAAATTGAAATGAATAGTTTTTTTTTTTTTTACAGAACAGAATGAGGGATATGAGACTTAAATCAATATAGAAAGAACTAAAAGGTTTGTGGAAGTGAATTCATAGTTGATAGTGACTAAAGTTTTATGTTTTTAAAAAGAGAATGTGTTTTATTGGAAGATAAGATGGTTGATTTTCGTAAAATCATGGTGGGAATATGTAAGACATGGTTTGAATGAATAGAGAAAGTTGTAAAAAATGTATTGTAAAATGTAGCATTAAGTAAGGGAATGTGTTTTGTAATGAGGAAATTCGTCTTGAGATGAAGTAACTAGTTTATGTGGTTATGGTTTATTATAGAAAGGTTGCAGAAGCTTCTTCTAAGCTGAAGTATTTAAATGGCTAATTCAAGATAACCATTAATAAATAGAAACCTGAAATGATATTGATAACAAAAAGTAACTTATGATTAATTATAAGAAGTTTGTAAAACAGGGAAGGTGGCTGGTCAGACTAAAGCCCACCAAAGACCCTGGTCATGAGGTCCAGTTTGAAAGTACTGGACTACTATGTTATCTTTTTGTTGTTGTTGTTGTTACATATCCCCCCCTTTCTGCTTGCTCTTGCTGTGTTCATTTTTTGTGTTCTTCTGTGTCTGCTCTGTCTCCCCCTGTTGCGGTGATGCACCAAGTCCGCTCACTGCACAGGCAGCTCTGCTCCATTTGTGGGTGGCTTTTTCTTTTTTTTGCTTCCATTCATGGGTGGCTTTTTGCTTTCATTTGCAGGCAGCTTGCCCTGCCCATGGCAGCTTTGCCCTGCCCATGGTGGCTTTGCCCTGCCCATGGTGGCTTTTTGCCCTGTCCATGGTGGCTCTGCCCCACCCACAGTGGCTTGCCATTCTCAAGGTGGTCTGCCTGCCCAGAGAGGTCCCCAGGAACCAAACCTGGGGCCTCCCATGTGGTGAACCAGTACCCTATCCACTGGGCTATGGCCGGCCCCTACTATGTTATCTATCGATTCAACAAGTTTGGAATAAGAACTTCTCATTTAAGATTGAGTTTCAGCTGCTGTCTTTCAATAAGACTTGTAATGATATTTTTCCCTTGTAAGGGAACAGGTGAATAAGCCCAGACATTTATTGGATATGCTGTATAAAATTGTTTGGGATGGTTAACAGGTGAGTCTGTCACCCTAGATCTCATAGCCCCTGTCTGCATGAAACAAGAGGGAATCCATGATATGGGGTGGTTGCCCCCTGAGTTGTATAATTTTACTATCAAGGGGAGATTTAGAATAAAGCATACCCCTGTTGGTTCTATCCATTGGCTGCATATTGTGCCAGGTGGTGCTACAATTGTCACTGAAAAACACATAATGGTTTTAGCCAATTACACTGCTCAAGCCCTTAATGACTACAAAGTAGCAGTTTCCTTAATAAAAAAAGAAATTACCTGAATATGAAAGATAGTTTTACAAAATAAGATGGCTTTAGATATTCTTACTGTGTCACAAGGTGGGACTTATAACCTCATTAATGTTCAATGTTCTGCACATGTTATTATAGGTATAATAGCTTTTGTTGGAGTACTCCTATTATTCCTTTGTTTTCTATACTGTTGCTGTGGAATGTGGATGCAATGCTTGTCTTATAGTCAATGTAGACCACCACATGGGGTAGATTGTGGGGAGCCAGGGCACCTCCTAATTCTTGAGCATAGCTGCCTGAGTGACCTAGGCATAAGTTAGAGGTTAACAACTTTCATCAGAGAGAAGAGAATGTATAGATGTTATTGTAAACAATGATCTTCCCAAGGCAGTAAATGTCCTACTAGCATAGTGAAAACATCACCACAATCCATGTGTATGCTTCATGTGACCTTAGCAGGAACTCAGTTCTCATAACCTATGGAATGTCCTTCTTCTAAAATCCTTTATATATCAATCTTCATTTTCTCATCTCTTTGCAGAATGCTATCTTCATTCATTCTTTGACTGGCCACCATCAAAGTTTCTCTCCTTGTCTGTAAATAAAGCTTATGCTTGACTAAATGCCAGGTGTGTTCTTTGGTCTCATGGCTTCACCAACTTGTGCCCTTCAGGAGTTGGGTTGTAACACCAGGTAACTACAGGTGCATTTGGCTGGCACAGATTGAATAGTTGAACACCTGGGGATCCATCCCTGTACACCAATAGGAAGGAGAGGGACTGTTTCCTTGGTCTCTCTGGGAAATTGCAGACTCTTTTAGCCCACACAAACTTGTTTGTTGAGTTTCTTTGATTCCATCTCCACCTTTCAACCCCATAGAACAGGAAGAAGCTTGTGTTTCTTTAGCCTTTCTATGAAATTGCAGGCACTGTCAAGCTGCACAGACTGAATAGTTGGAAATCTGTAGCTCTAGCCCCACCCCCAAGTAAGATAAGAGAACTGTGTTTCCTCAGCATTTCTGGGAAGTGGTAAGCACTTTTGGCCTGCACATACTGGTCTGTTGGGTACCAGTGGATACCCCATCCTCTAAAAGGATAGGAGGGGCTGGTGTTTCCTCAGCCCATCTGGGCAGCAGCAGGTACTTTTAGCCTACAGGGAATGAACTATCAGGCACCTGAGGATCTGCTCACACACCCCAATAAGATAGGAGGGGGCTGGTGTTTTCTATGGCCAACAGCAGGCACTTTCAACCTACACAAAGGGTACTACCGGGCATCCATGGATGCATTCCCACCCCCTAAAAGGATAGGTGGCTGCTGTTGTTTCCTCAGCCTCTCTGTGTAATGGCAAGTGCTTTTGGCTTACAGAGACTGAACTTTTGGGTGTATGTGGATCCACCCCCACACTCTTAAAGGTTAGAAGGGTTTAGGTGCATCATCAGGCTCTTCAGACATTGGTAATTACACTTGGACTATAGGGATTGAACTGTTGGGTGCCGGTGGATCCAACTCCAACACTCAATAGCATAGGAGGGGGCAGTGTTTCCTCAGCCTTTTTGGGCAATGGTAGGCACTTTCATTCTACAGACTGAACTGTTGAGCATCAGTGGTTCCTTTCCCAGTCCCTAAAAGGCAGAAGGGACAATACTCCCTCAGCTTCTCAGAGCAAATTCAGGTGAATTTGGCCCAATGGATTAGATTATTGAGCAATCCAAAAGATCCCTCCCCATCCCTTGCAAGGAGGGCAGAGTCATTGCTACATCAGTCTACATGGGTAACTGCAGGAATTTTGTACATAGAAGGCACAGATTGCTGTTCACACCTGCAGCTCTATCCCTGCTGCAGGTAGGGGAGGAATGGATGTGAAGCTTCATCAGTCTCACTGGGAAACTACAGATGGTCTTGGGCCACACAAATTGGATTATTACACACAGCTGCAGCAGTTCTGTCCCTACCCCTGGCATAGGAGAAAGGTGGGAGAAGCTTCATCAGTCCTTAGGGCAATGCAGCCAAATTCAGGCTCCACATCTTACAGCACCAACTACATCCTTGGGTCCTACTACACAACCAGCAAAGGAGAAAGTGCAAGAAAACCCTAAACTAAAGAGAGAACCTGCACCCAGAATAAATGCATCTAGTAATCCAGATGCCAACACACCAACAAAATCTTGTAATCCATACCAAGAAACAGGAAGATATGGCCCAGTTAAAGGAAAAAAATAAACCTCAAGATGACATAAAGAAATTGGGACAACTAGTTATAGAGGTTCAAACTAATCTTCTTAATAAGTCCTTTGAAATGGTTAAAGAAATTAAAGTTATTAAAAAGACACAAGGTAAGCACACAGAAGATTTGAAAGCAGATTTGAGGGAGTAGAGGGAAGGATCAGTGTGCTTGATGACATGGTGTCCAAAAGTGAATGTACAAAAGAGCAGATGAGGAAAAGAATGGAAAAAAATTGACCAAGGTCTTAAGGAAATAAGTAATATCAAGAGACATGCAAATATACATGGCATGGGGTTCACAGAAGGAGAAGAAAAGGGGAAAGGGGCAGAAGGAATATTAGAAGAAGTAATGATAGAAAATTTCCCAACCCTATCAAAGGACATAGATATCCATGTCCAAGGAGTGCAATGTACTACCATCCAAATAAATCTAACTCTGACACACATACTAATCAGAATGTCAAATGCCAAACACAAAGAAAGAATTCTAGTAGCATCAAGAGAAAAGCAATGCATAACATATAAAGGACACTGAATAAGATTAAGTGCTGAACTCTCATCAGAAACCATGGAGGAAAGAAGGCAGTACTATGGTATATTTAAGACACTGTAAGAGAAATCAGCCAAGTGTCTTATATCTGGTAAGATTATCTTTTAAAAATGAGGACAAGTTTATAATATTCACAGATAAACATAAAGTGAGAGAGATTATAACAAAGGGACTGGCTTTGCAGGAAATACTAAAGGGAAAAGACAGAAGAGAAAGGCTTGGAAGAGGGTTTAGAAATGAAGATTATATCAGTAAAAGTACCTAAAAGAATCAAAAGAGTTGTGAAAGTAAAATATGACAGATAAAACCAACAGGTCAAAATGGGTGAAATTGGAATTGCCTTTACATTAATAATATTGAATGTTAATGGGTTAAACTCCCCAAGCAAAAGACACAGACTGGTGGAGTGGTTAAGAAAATGTGAGCCATCTATATACTGTCTACAAGAGAATCACTTTAGACCCAAGGACACCAATAGATTAAAAGTGAAGGGTTGGAGAAAGGCATTCCAAGCATACAGTAACCAAAAAAAAAAATTAAAAACCTGGAATAGCTATACTTATATCAGGTGAAATAGAATTTAAAAGCAAAACATATTAGAGACAATGAAAGTCATTATATATTAATAAGTAGGGCAATTCATCAGGAAGAAATAACAATCATAAATGTATATGAACCTAACCAGTATGCCCCAAGATACACGAGGAAAACACTGGTAAAACAGAAGGGACAAATATTGCATGACCAAACTGATAAGAATTAAGTAGATTGAGTAGACTCACAGTGATTGCATCTGGAAGTTAGGCTTACAGGAGAGAGAAAGGGAGAGGTTTGTGAGTTGTGAGTCAATGCCCATATGGGCAAAATCTATGATAAGATGGAAGGGTGCAGTTGTGCAGTGGATTAGTATAACAGTGGTGTAGTGATGGTGTTGGGTTGGGTAGTGCTGGTCTGAGAGAAGGGATAGTTGGGGAGGGTGGTTGAACTGTCCATAGACGTGGGGTAATGGTTGGGGGAAGGAGAAGGTGAAATATGGTTGAAGCAGATATGTGGTTGAAACTACAATGTTGAGAATGTTCTTTGGACAATTATGGCAAGGGAGTGTTACTGGTTTAAGGAGTTGGATGAGGGGGCATGTGGGACAGGGCACCCCTAAAGCAGGCCTTTAGGGAGTATGTACTTATGAACCTTTACTTTGAAATTGAAACTTAGCCTAATATTGTATGGTGCCTAAGATTTACATCCTGAGAGTCCCCTGGTTGCTCAAATATGGTCTCTCTCTAAGCCAAACTCAGCATATAAATACATTACCTTCCCACCAACATGGGACATGACTCCTGGTGATGAACCTCCCTGGGACAAAAGGATTACTATCAAGCACCTGCTAGCAATGCAACTGGAAAAAGACCTCCACCAAAAGGGGAAAGGGAAAGACAAATGAGTTTATATGGCTAAGAGACTTCAAAATGAGTAGGGTGGTCATTCCAGAGGTTATGCTTAAGCACATCTCAGCAGGAGCTCATTGACTGCCAAAGTAAATATTGCCTCAAATAGCAGGGCTCCTGAGAGTTCTGGAGATACCCAGACACTATAGGCATGGCAGGTAGTGCAGGAGTTTGGTGCCCTGCCAATAGGCCCAACCTTAGAATATATGATCCCCAGTGTGACAGAGTTGGACTCAGCTGTGGTTTCCCTACACATGGCTCTTTTGCCCCTGCTAGTTGAACCTGTAATTAGTACTAGAATGGATAGGTGTATGTCCAAAAGACTTAAATCTTTTGGCTTTTCCTGTGCCAATTGGGCACTGAATCTCAACAGAGTTGCAACACCTACTCTTCAGTTCATTGGATTTGCCCCAGAGAACTAACAAGGACATGATGATAGACAATGACCATCCCAAGGAATGAGTCTGCAACTGCAAGTAAGATTACCCCATTCATTTATCTCATGGGATCTAAGTCTCCTTTCAATTGGAGGTGGATTAGATATCAACATCCCACAATCCCCAGGATTGGGTAATGAAATATGGACTACAGTAGACTTATGGTTATTCTACTATAAACAAATTGTTATTCTAGCAATGGAAGAACTGTTATCATTGATGTGGAGGCAGTAGCCACTGGAGGTTCTCAAGGAACAGAGAGGGCAGAATAGGTATAATATGGAGGCTTTTGGGGAACTTAAGAATTGTCCTGAATGATATTGCAATAAAAGATACAGACCACTGCATATCTTGTTATATCTTACAAAATTGTGTGGAAGAGAGTGTAAACTACAGTGTAAACTATAATCCACACTTAGTGGCAATGCTCCAAAATGTGTTTAATTGTAACACTAAGGAAAGATGTTTTTAATGTGGGAAAATGTGGGAGGTGTAGGGAATGGGGTATATGGGAATTTCTCATATTTTTATGTAACGTTTATGTAATCTATCTTTAAATGTATACTATAATGTTTGTATATATATGTATATTATATATATGTATAGTATATATTTATATATAATATACAAATGCATATTATAATGCATATTATAAAGTTATGCAAGAAAATGTAGGAAAACATCTTTTATTTATTTATTTATATTTAAAGATACATAGATTACATAAATGTTACATAAAAAGTATAGGGATACCCATATGCCCCACCTCCCACACCTCCCACAACCTCCCACATAAACATTCTTCAAAGTGTGTCACATCCCCTGCAACAGATATACACATTTTAGGGCTTTGCCACTAAGGATGGACCATAGTTCACATTGCAGACCGTACTCTCTCCCACACAGTTCTGCACGTTACATGATGATATAAAATGCTTATTATCTGTCATTGCAAACTCACTCAGGATAATTCTGAAGTCCCAAAAAAGCCTCTATATTACAACTGCTTTTCCCTCTCCCTGCCCCCAAAGCATCCAGTGGCCCCTGGCTCCACATTAATGTTGTAATTTCTTCCATTGTGTGAATCACAATAAATCATAACAGAATACCAGTAAGTCCACTCTAGTCCATAGCTCTTTCACCAATCCTGAGGACTCTGAGATGGTGATGTCCACTCCACCTACAAGTGAGAGGGAGATTAGATCCCATGGATTAGATGCATGGGATTATCCTGCCTGCAGCTGCAGACTCTCTCCATTCCCTGGGATAGCTGTTGTCCATCACCATCTCCCCACTAGGTGACCTGGGTGAGACCATTGAGTTGTAGAGTAGGAGTTGCAAGCCCCACTGAGCTTCTGGACCCAGTTGGCACATGGACAGCCCATAGACTCCACTTTCTGGAAGTATATCTAAAACTCCAGCACCACATATAGGTTTGAATAGAAGAGACAGATGGACCATATGCAGGGAAGACATTTTGGTCAAACTCTGTTGCTCTCAGGAGCAAGAATTCTGAACTAGGGGTCCCTGATAAATCATCAAAATCTGGGGCTATCTGCCCTGGTATAGCACCTGGAAGTCTCCAGAACCCTCAGGAGCCCCTCTGTTTGGGGTGATATCTGCATTGGAAGCCTATGAGGCCCTACTGAAATGTGTATAAGCATTACCTCTGAGATGACCTCTCAACTCACTTTGAAGCATCTTAGCCCTTTGAACTCATTTCTCTTTACCTTTCCCCCCTTTTATTTGAGGTCTTTTTCCAGTCATATTACCCATTGGCAGTTGCTCATAATCCCTCATTGCCAGGGAGGTTCCAACCCCAGGAGTCATGTCCCAAGCTGGGAGGAAGATAATGCATTTATATGCTGTGTTTGACTTAGAGAGAGCTCACAGTTGGGCAACAAGGAAGCTCTCAGGAGGCAACTCTTAGGCAACCCATAACAATAGGCTGTTTCAATTTCAAAAGTAAAGACATAAGGCTAGTCATCAATAAGAAGGGCCCATCAATGGATCATCCTCCTTTGCCAGACACTGCCCCTGCACATAGGAGGCTGTAGCTACTCCCTTGGAGAACATGGCAGAGCTCCCTAGGATGGGAATTCAATATTCTTTTATTTATTGAGTGATTCTCCATCCCCTGTGACCATGCCCCATGAACATTTGAACAATTTTATATACCTTTTATGTGTGTTCAGGTGAACTTCTTCCCATGCACCCCCAACTCTGACAGTGTCCACCAATGATCCTCTCCCACCCCTGCTGCAACCCTTCTGTGATCCAAAGCTTTTTCAAAGGTGAAGCCAATACATTAGTCAAACATAAACAATAGGAAAATGAAATAATAATGATATTGAAATGCAAGAGATAAAACACATGGAAACTTTTTTAAAACCCCCCAAAAATGGAAATAAAATAAAATTAAAGATTGGGTTATTCAAAAAATGTGAAAATATTTTAAAAAGTACAATTTTTAAAATATTTTTCCTTTTTTGGTGCAATATCTGGTGTCCAGTCTGTTCCTTGGCACCTTCCCCTTCTCATTCCCCAATGTCCCACCATTTTTCATTTAATTTTCAAAGAAGTTTTAGGTCACAGCAAAGTCACACACAGAATACAAGACACTCTCATATACTCAATGTCCTCCCCCATTCCCCACCCTACACCATAACCTTTTGGTATGTGGATGGCAGCACTATTATAACTGATATACAGATAGTGGAACAGAGCTACCAAACACTGTCATTGGTCCACAGCATGGTCCACATTTTAGATCGTACACTTTTATAAATTTTGATGATATTCACCCTGTCCTGTGTCCAACCCTGCAAGGCAATGGAAAACATTTCAACTAACCACTAAATGCCCCCTGTTCGATCCACTCTGTTCCTTCAAGATATTTTCATAAACAGTAGTTTCTGAAGTCTTTCACCCAAATCCAGAGCAATAAAAGAAAAAATATATATAAATGGACCTCCTTATAATTAAACAGTTTTGTTCTAACAACTTTGTCAAAAGGGTGAAAAGTCAGTCAACTTAATGGGAGAAAATATTTAACAATCATATATCTGATAAAGGTTTAATATCCATGATAGAAGAAGAAATACAAGTCAACTATAAAAAGTCAAAATACCCAATTAAAAATTGGCAAAAGTCTTGAATAGACAATTGTCCAAAAATGAAATGCAAATGCTGAAAAAAACACATGAGAAAGTTTCAACATCACTAACAATTAGGGAAATGCAAATTAAAAATACAGTGATGAGTTCTGGGAAAATGGGCAGTCTGACTGTCTCAAGAAAAAAGGGAGTGGGGCCAGCTGTATATCCCAGTGGTTAAGGGCACCAG
>PVKH010023434.1:0-13855 GCA_004027955.1 Chaetophractus vellerosus
ACTTCCACTAAGGAAATGATGATGCTTATTCTGCTTTCAAATTCTCCAAATGCCCATTGAAAAGGGTGACGTTATTCTCTCACAGTCAATACTACTGGAAAAATCGCTTAGAACCAAACTAGGTGGCATTAGGTTGTGCTAAAAAAGATATTGGCTTAAACCTGAGTTATAGCTGACCAAAGCACTAAGTCCCAACCTTTGTGGTTGTAGTGAGAGGCAGAAGGGGAAAGATGGAAAGTCCACCCTGGAGGTGAACATGCAAAGGTCATACAGAAAGAAGAAACTAAGAGCTATGCCTGTCTGTTGACACTCAGTGAATTTGCAATGTTTTGATAACAGATCCACAGAATGGGTGGGGAGAGGGAGGGAATAAAAGTGGTAATGAACAGATCTAAGCACTTGGGACAAGGGCTGGACCTGGCTGCCTCTTACTTGAAGGTCTCTGAGTACCTCATTCACAAGGAAACCTGAAGAGGAAGGAAGAGACCCATGTGTGGAAGGTGGGGAGAGGGCACATGCCTGCTCTCAGGAAGTGGGTGGGCTTGTCCTACATTGGGTCAGCATATTTTGATGTTATTGCAAAGATTATCTCACTGAGACTTCACTTACAGAACTGAAACATATTTTGGAACATGGCCTGAATTAGCCCAAACAAATCATATGTGAAGGCAACTAACTCCCCAAAGCATAATTCTTTTAGCCCTTTCAGCCTCAAGAGTTAAAGGCCCAGCTTGAGTCTGAACTCCCTGAAACCTTCTAGTTATTCCATTGCATAGTGATCTCTCCTGAAAAAAAATGATGCCAAGAAAATGGAGACATCGTCTTATGATTCTTTATATGCCCACATCAGAACCTTGCAGGTACTTGGTGCTAAATATTTGGTGACTAATAGAATCAAATAACAATAATTCCAAATATAATTACTATTTGTTAAGGGCTTGCTATCATGCCATGTATTGATAGATGTTTTGCACATGTTTATTTTCATTTTATACTAATATAGTATTTACAATAAGCCAAAAATTGTTTCAAGCACTTTAAAATAGTAGTTTATTTAATTCTTATTATCCTATGAAATAGGTGTTATTTTTAATTATTAATACAATTTTAGGGGTAGGGAAACTAGAGCACAGAAAGGTTATAGTTGCCTAGGATAACACACCTGTTAAGGTGAAGGGCCAGGATCAGATCCAGGTAGGATTCCGGCGATCACGCTCTGTGGTTTCTCATCGTCCCAACAGCTCTAAAAGTGGCGTGTTGTTCCCATTTTATAGAAATGAGACACAGGCTCAGAAGAGATAAGCTTCTGATTGAAGGTCTTACTGCTTATAAGTGGCACGTTAGAAAAGCATACACGGTTCTCAGAGGGCGGCCCCAGGACCCACAGCTTCAGCGTCCCAGGGGAATTTGTTAGAACTGCGAAATCTAATGCCTGAGCTCAGACAAACTCCAGGTCCAGGCCCAGCAATCTGGGTTCTAGCAAGCCCTCCAGGTGACACTTATGCACACTGAAATTTGAGAACCTCTGCCTTTGACCATGAGCCCCTTTTAGCTGAGAATCAAACACAGCAACAATGAACAGCTCTAGCAGTAGGAGTGGCCGGACTGCTGGTCCTTTACAGGAGTGGGCTTGTACAAAAATACTGATATGTGGATCGAAAACTTTGCAAAAACATTGAGAAAATCGACAACTTTATTGACTGGTAGAAAACAGTCAGATGTTCTCTCACCCCACAAATCTTTTTATATTGCAGTTAAATTCAATCTTCATCAGTTGCCAAATGAGTGAATGGATTTTCAGTAACTTCTTCAGGTGATGGAAAAATCAGTCCTTCTCTTTGTAAGTTTCTGTGCCTTTTTGCGTATAGTCTAATGATGAGTGGCCTCTGGTTGCCAGCAAGGTTGAAATGCTCTCAGTGACTCCAGATTTTCCTGGGTTGAATCACATGAATCGGGTACTTCAAGCATAACCATACATTGTTTGAGGGTATTTTGAAGCCACCTACATACTCCCCAGACAAAGTCAGCTTATCACATTCAGATACTTTTCTCTTTGATATTTCCTGGGTGACTGATTTTAGAACTTTATTCTTCTCTAAGGTAATGTGATAAATAGCCAACTTTCTCTCCAGCCTTCAGGGGCTCATTATCCAGTCTAGATTATTCAAGGTCTTTGAAGTTTCTATTTACTCTGGTTTTTATCTCCCAAGCTTGTCCCTGCTCATTAGCACCTCCCCAGAGGATGTGAAGAGAAATAAAAGAGCTTAGGTGCTCATGAGATATTTGCAGTGATAGGGTCAATTGTGAAGTACTCAAAGATTATCTCTTCTACCTTTCAACCTCCCCATCCATAATATTTTATTTTCTATTATTTACAACTGATACACTAAAAGGTAAATGGGCCAAGAATAAAACCATATAATGCAAAGAAAGATCTCACTGGTATTAATTTATGGAAAATAATCAATGTACTATAAAATATATGCTAATTTAAATAACTATAGAGTTTAATTATGTAAGCAAAGATTTTTTTTTTTTTGGAGGAACCCAGGACCTTTATGTGGGAAGCAGGTGCTCAACCACTGAGCTATACCTGCTCCCAGCAAAGATTTTTTAATTGAGAAAGTTAGCAAAGTTTTTTTTTTTTGACAATAAAGACTGATGGTGGTGAGGATGCAATGAAAGTGATATCATATAATTTGTCCTTATAAGAAAAAATGATTAAGCATTCAGAAAATAATATGGAAATATGTATCAAGAGCCTCCCAAAAGTGTTTATCTTTTTTGACTCAGTAATTCCATGTCAAGAAAAATTATCATAAATCCAGGAAAATTTTAGGTCCAACTGTGTTTTTACAGCATTAATTATAAGATGGAAGATTATAAATAGTCTAGATGTCAACAAGGAGTTGGTTAAATTTTGGTAAATTCTTTCAATGTAATAGAATGTAACTATTAATAATGATGTTTATACCAAGTATTTAATTGTAGAAATTTGTAGAATATCATAGTGGGCAAAAAGTTTGAAATAAAAATTTAATTATTATAATATTATAAAAGTGAACCTATTCTTAGGAAAAAAGACAAGAAAACATACTAAAATATCAACAGCAATTTTCTGTTGGTTTTGGGTATATGTGATATTATAAGAAGTCCTCTTTCTATTCTCTGTATTTTCTATTTTCTGTGTTCTATATTATTTTTACAATTGGAAAATAAATGATAAAAATTAATGAAGTATCTAAAATCATCCTGGCACCAGTACTGGGAATTGGAGGCAACATAATAAATATACCACCATCTTAACAGGTATGGGATGCCATCTATTTTGGGAGAAGACCTGTGTATTGGTCAGCCAAAGCAGGTGCTGATACAAAATACCAGAAATCAGTTGGTTTTTATAAAGGGTATTTATTTGGGGTAGAAGTTTACAGTTACCAGGCCATAAAGCATAAGTTACTTCCCTCACCAGTCTATTGCCACGTGTTGGAGCAAGATGGCTCCTCTTCCGGCACCACTGTCAGGCTCTGTAGGCTTTGTCTCTCTCCCTGGGGCTTGATTCTCTCCCAGCTCAGCTGCTTGTTCTCTCCACAAGGCCAGCTGTAGACTATCAGGTGAAAGGCTCGTCTCTTCCTGGGGTCTTGTCTCCTCACGATCAAGCTCCTCTGTGTGCTTACTTCCCAGGACTCCAGCTCGAAAACTCCAAACTCCCTTCTCTGCGGTGAGGTTTCTCTGAGTCCCCACTCACCAAGGGGGCGCGTATGCAACGTCCTACTGATGTGGCCCAGTCAAAGCCTTAATCATCATTTAATCAATTAAAAGTAAAACCTCTGAATCCAATACAATCTAATATGCCCAAACATAATCCAATACCTATATTTGGAATTCATCAATAATATCAAACTGCTACAGCCTGTAAACAAACGCTTACCATCTAATGTGGGTAGAGACTGAGAGCTATGGGCGTGCCATTGCAGAAGGTGTTCATTCTGATCTGGGAGGGAAAGAAAGCTGCATGGAAGAGGTGGATTGTTTTACTTTTGGCACCACTTGCTTTTGTCCTGTGCATTTATTATTTCCTTTACTACATCTGTCTGAAAACCAGTTTCTGTACCAATGAATAATTAATAGCAAATGCAATAAATAATACAATGCAGACCTAGGCCTAGAGAAGGCACAGGGGAAAACTTCAAGCTGTGAGAAGTTGAAGCTGTGCATTTTTCCCGAGATGAAGGCACCTAACTTGGCACCCACGTTACCTCTGCCAAAACAGAGCTCAGAATCTTCCCACCACATTGGCTTCTAGGAGGAGATTGCAAGGAGAGCAGTATCTCATGCTCTAAACACAAGGGCTGAGGTTGAAGGGACCAGACAAGATGGGACAACACGGTCAGGGTTTGTGCTGTAAAGATTTTGTGTCTTCCTCTCCAAGCTTATATGTAGTGATGGGTGTGCTACAACCAATTCTATACCAATATATCTTGACTCTGGAAGTCAGCTAAAGTGTTTGGAAGCACCTGTCTGGGAGAAGAGGGTGCATGGGCAGAGAAGCACAGCAGAAGCTTCTGGTGGTCAAGTTCTGATGTTTTGGGTCATGAAAGCCCAAATCTCCCAGGGGAGGCAGCTTTGGAGTCAGGTAGCCTAGAGATCAAATTCTGCTCTGCTACTTGACACAAAAGCTTGGGTAATCGACTTGATCCCCCTGAGGCTAACTTTTTCATCATAAAATGGGAATGATGATATCGACCTTGTGTAACCTACACAAAACACTTGGGAAAATCCTTGGTTCATGGTAGACACTCATTACATGTTCATTTTCCTTTTGATTCCTATCATACTGTAATCAGAAATCTTCAGTGGAGCAATGACTCCAACATCTACCTTCTTAAATTCAGTGACAAGAGTAGGAGTCAGGAACTTTCTAGAATCCAAATACCAAGTTTTTCTCTTTGTAACTGCATGATTATAGGTCCTTTGGCTGACCACATCACAGTCTTAAGAGTTTTTTTTTAAAACACACTTATATAGTATTAAAATATTATTAATTACATCCTCATGTAAGCCAATTAGGTAGGTACTATTTTTATCCCCATTTTTGAGGAAAATGAGGCATAGAGAAGTTAAGTCATTTGCCCAAGGTGACAAAGCTAATGAGTAGTAGAGCTCAGATTTGAACTCAGGCCGTCTGACTCCAGGGTCTGTGCTCTGTGGTCTCTCTGCTAGGCAGCTCCCTAGAACACTCTAATAATACACTTTGGCTGTGATTAGTCTTAAAGAGAAGCCTTTGTCTGGGACCTCAGAGGCTTTAAGTCACATGCTACTTAGGGAACTTATAATTTATTATCTGTAAACATGTCTGAGAGTGATAAAGGGAGCCCTACTGCTAATGCCCCTAGGACTACAGATGTACCTTAGAGTGCCCAGATACACTGGGATTTGTGGTAACTGTATCATCGTTCCCTCACTCTACCTATTTTAGCCTAGATTCTCACTCACCCTTGGGCGAGGTGACTTGTTAGGTTATTCCACGGTTAGGTGCCTGATTGGCTTTGCCTCCATTCATAAGAGTTAGGACAACAGATACAACCAAAGTTGTCTCTCATTCAGACTTATTTCCAGGCTAAGCTCATAAAACATGCCCTTCTGCTAATAAGGTTTGGCTATAAGGATTTTCTTGGAGTACCTGGATGGATGTTACAGAAGCACGGGTGTCTTTTTTAATGGCAGCATATTAGCCAAGCCTCCTCAGGGCTCCTCCTTGGTCAGGTTACACAAGGGCCAGGAGTGAAGGAGTCCTTGGTTTTCTGGGGGTACCTGAGCAGAGTTAACTTAGTTGCCCTGTAAATCTGCCTGCAGTTGTCCCCATATCCCAGCTGAGGTCTCACTGTCTGTCCAGGGTTTCTGTAGGAACTCTTTCCACTAGAGGCCACTGACCTAGCATTTAATTACTTTGATTTAGACCACCATCCCTCTTCATACCTGGTAGGTACTCCACCCATCCAGCCTCCTGTATTTGCACAAGCTGTATTTCCTGCCTCAAATTCTTTACTGTTTCCTCTTCTTTAATGATTTTTTTTTCAGTTCTGCAAAGCCCAAGTCTGTCCCATCTTCTATAACTACCTCTATCTCTCTTTCTCTAAATTCCCTTAATGCCAAATCACTATTATATAATTTAGTTGATTATTTATCTCTCTAGGCTGTAGCGATCGTTAAGTACAATTCCTTTGACTTAAAAACAGGGAAGAAACTCTTTGGATTCTAAAATGCTGTAATAACTTTCTTAGATTTATTTACGGTATATGTCTTGCCTAAATATTAATCTCCTTTAGGTCATGGTGATGTCTTCATTTTTTCCCCTTTTATCTTCTAGAAACCCTATAGCTCAGCTCTGGGCAAACCATAGGGCTTATGTATTATTGGTTTGACTAGTTTGAGTTCTTAATCCTGACCTGGTGCCCTAACAGCCCTAGCTAGTTCTCTGCCACGGCTGTACTTCTCGGAGGCTAGATCATCATGGTCTAGAGACTGCCTTAGGGCTCCTACAACTCTTACAAATTTTCCAACAGAAAACAAAACAGGTCATAACTGCAGCTCCTACACAGAGCTTAAGGCACTGTGCTCTCCTCTAGACTCAAACGTCTCCAACTATTGGTTCACCCAGCAGCAATCTCCCGTAATTTGAAGCCATTTCATCCCCTACTCTTTTTCAAATATAACTTTGTGACCACAGACCCAGATTCTTTTTAAATGACAGAACAGAACATGCAACCTTCCAAAGTGTGGTTCAAGTTTACAAATCTCAGTTTTTCAGGCACATTGGGAGAAGGCAGGGGAGGGGGTTAATTAATTGACTCATAAGATTAGGATTAAGCAACTGGATGAGAATCATACATGTGGGTTTGTGTGCTTGGGAAAAGGGAACAGGAGGTTTTAAATCTTATAAGCTGAGGTGCAAGGAAAGGGAGGTGGCTTGAAAGCTTATAGAGAATTGTAGGTAGAGTGAGCAACTGTCTTGGTTTGCCTGGGACAGTCTGGTATAAGTATTCAAAGTCTTGGGAAACTCCCAGTGCCGGGAAAACTGGGACAGTTGTTTACCCCAGGTTTAGGTGACTGTTCTAACTGATGGGGAGGGCTATGCAGGGCCTTGAGAGCTCAAGGATTGAAAACTCCTGGGGTGGACAACGCTGCAAATTACTAATTTAATGCAAATTACACACACACACACACACACGCATACACATATATATATATGCCAAACTCCTTATGTCTTCCTATGGATACATATATAGTTCTATAAACCTTCATGCCTGTATGTGTATTAGCCATTCTTATAACACCCAGGAGGGGTGTTCTTAGGAGAGCCCCTCTGTTTTCACTTAGGCTTAGACAGAAACCTCCAGGAATGTCATAAGGAGTCACACACCTGTCAGGGAACTCTGTGCCTGGAGCTGCAGGGTAGGAGAGGCAGCCAGGAGATGCAATGGTTTTCTTATGTCATACATCAGGCTTTTGCATCCATGAACAGATTTCACATAAAGGCAAATGCAACCCTAACTCTTGTAGGAGCATAGTCCTACTGCAACTCTAGGATACAGCCTTGTTCAGAACAGGCCCTCAAGGCTGTAAGCAGAACCTGCCAGGGGGCTTCGATTCAGGCTGGCTCGGTTGAATGAGGACATCTTCCAGCTCAGTAGGGAGCATGTGATGAAATATTTTAATATGCAGCCAACCTTCTGCTGTGAGCTTGGTAATTACCACTTCTGGAAAATCAGTGCACTCCAAAATTTTAGCAAAATGAAAATGTTAATTAATAAAGCAAAATTTCAAACTCCTTATAATATCGGGAGACAGCCAAGCTGCATAACACTCAGTGTTATGAAAATGTGACTTGGAAGGGACTAATGATATCATCATCAGTGAGGCTCTTCCTTCATGGCCCTTTCAGCATTTGCTTTCCCTTATTAGAAACTAATATGTTATTGCAATTGCAATGGAACAGTTATACTAAAATTCACATTACATTTAGAGGCCATTGCCTTATAAACATTCCTCTTAGAGGAGCCAAATTACCTTCCTTTAATCCTTAAAAAGTCCTCTTGTAAAGGTAGAGTATAACAATCAGTGGAAAAATAGATGAGGGAACAGTTTTCAAATAAAAGTACCACAAAGACCAAAAGGATGATAAGTAGATGTATACATTAAATGCCTCAAAGCATTTAATTAATCTCTATTTAGAATCCATAGCTACACTTGATTCACATGAGTTATAATTGGAAAACTCAGATTCTCAAAGCCCTGGAAAATGACCACTAACCATCTTTTTACTTCTTGAACCCAAGTATTTTTTAAATGATTCCTGCCCCTACCCAAATGCTGAAAAACATTTAATGCAAATAATGATACTACTTAAAAGGAAAACAAGGCTATCATATCAGGAAGTAAATCATGGTAATTCTCAAATATGAACTATAAAATAGCTATTTTCTATTGAGTGCTTACTATGGGTCACTACTATGTGGTAATATATATTACCTCCAATTCTGCCTATAACTATGAAAAATAGGTATCTGAATTAACCTCTTTTATGGATGGAGAAATTGGTTCAAAAAGCTCAAGGTCAAAGAGCTAATAAGGTTGCCTTGCTCCAAAGTCCTGTTTTTCTATTTTGTAATTTTCTCACCTTTGGAATAAAAATTATTATGTTTTGGGCCCAGAGTCAAGCTAATAGGTAGTAGATAGATTCAAGATAATAGAATTCTCCCACAATAACAGTAGTCAAGGAAGGTAACTAATATCTACCACACGAAGTAACACCTACCGATTATTGCACAGAGTCCCCAGGATGTGTTTTGACATTATTTAGAGAGGAGGAAAGTGAGGCTCAGAGGGGTCCTAGAAATCACACAAGCCTGTGAGTGGCAGCTCTGGGGTTCAATCCAGCTTTTGCTGATTCAAAACACCGGGTTCTTTTTATAGAAGTACTCCTCCAAGGAAGGTTAATCATTGGCCACCTTCATGATTTGTTGCAACTTTGAGTACTACTGGTACTATTATTTACTTAAATTGTTTTCTTTCAGTCAATTCCTTTTTTATGTAAAAAAGTTTCATTTATAAAGGAAATTTTGTACCACTAGTACAGATGGAACACCAGTATCTTTAGCAATGAAGAGGTGGTAAACATGAAAGTAAATACCTCAAAAAACAAAGCATTATTAATAATTCTATCCAGGCCTGTTTAACATTCTTTCTCTTTGTTAAAGAGGGAGACTAGCGAGTATGAGATGCCGTGAAAGACTTTCTACTTGTCAGTAAGCCAACATTTGAAAGGTTAGAACTGAAAGCAGTATACTTTCTTCACTATGTAATTCAATCTTCCTTAAGACTTGCTCCAGGTACCACCTCAAATCATGTCCCAGGCCACCAGCTGAATGCTCAGCACCTTGTTCATAATCGGAGGGAACTCTGCCTGGGGAATATGGAGAGGCACAATCTTAGGAAAGTGTTTGCCTTGCTTCTACACACTTTTAAAGTTGCTTGTTGCAGGGTAACCCAAGAAAGCATTCTTTTCTACCTAATAAAGATGGTGTCTTCTGAAACCAAGAGCCTGAAGAATATTCTGGATTTTACAATTAACTCATATAACTTAACTCTTAACTCATTTAGTGTAAACAATGTAAAATGGGGGACTCACCAAGGAAGACTTAGAGCAGGGTAATTGTAAAAAAAAAAAAAAAAAAAAAAAGAAGGATGGCTTGGCATATAGAAAGTACTCAAATACTTACTGAATGAAAGGAGAGGCAAGAGAGCAGAGCAAATGAAATCATGGGGTTTTCTGTCCTCAACACTTCCATTTATTGCAAATCAGTTTAAAATGACAGTAAAGGCAACTTTAAAGGGGGAAAATAACCAAAGGGATTTCTGTAGGGGATGGGTTGAACAAGATGAAGAGAGAAAGATCGGTCCTACTCATTTTTGCACAATGATGGTAGAGAAGGTGGGCTGGTGTTAACTGTATACATATAAGCCCCTACACCTTTTAGTTCCAGCTGGTAGGATTATTTCCTCTTCTTCCCTTAGATTGAGATAGCTCTACCTGGAAAAAAAGAGCTCAACTAGATTATGATAGTACTATGTTTCCACTGAAATAGTTCACTCTTCTTTTCAGTTCATCATGGAAAACAGTTACTAAAAGGCAGTGTAAAGGATTGGGTGTAGCTTGGTGGTTGAGCACCTGCTTCACAGGTATGAGGTTCTAGGTTCAATCTCCCGTACTGCCTTAAAAAAAAAAGGCAGTGTAAAAGGTCTAATGTCTATGAAGACAACTCTTGGATGAATTTTCCTGGAGCTTCTCCCCTAGGGCAAGAGGGACTTTTCTAAAACACTTCTTGCTACTCACCTTGGTTCTATTTATATATTTATAATCAATGTTGTTCCCAGTGGAAGGCTAACATTTGTTGAAAGGCTAAGAAATCCTACTGGGGGGTGGATGTGGCTCAAATGGTTGGGCGTCCATCTCCCATATGGAGGGACCTGGGTTCGATCCCCGGGACCTCCTGGTAAAATAAAGAAAAATATAGAAGGTGCGTGGGCCACCAGGCCCCGCCAAGCCATGTAGCAGCAGGATGATGACATAGCAGGAGAGACACACAGGGGAGAGTCAAGACAAGATGTGCTGAAAAAAAAACAGGAACTGAGGTTGTGCAGGTGGCAGAACACCTCTCTCTCATACCGGAGGTCCCCAGGATCGAATCCCGGTGAAGACAGGAGAAGGAGGAGGAGAAGAGAGGGCAGGAGACAGACATAGAGAATTGCCCAGCAAATGGAAACAAAAACAGCAAAAATGGGGGGGGAGTGTTAAAATGGATAAAATAAAATAAAAAAAATAAAAAATAAAAGAAATCCTACTAATGGTCTTATCTGAAAAAAAAAAAACCCTCTGGATGGATGTTTCTCAAACTGAATTCCAAGAATTTAGGAATTTGAGGATGTATGTTCTTTTAAAAGATTTTAAAAATTTTGTGTTTTCATTTTTTTTTTAAAGATTTATTTATTTTATTACATATCTCCCCTTCCCCCCACTGCGGCGACGCGCCGAGAGTGGTCACTGCGCAGGCGCGGCTTTCCCCGCTTGTGGGCGGTCTCTGCGTCCGTTCATGGCCGGCGCTTGATTCAGTTCGCGGATGGCTGGCTGCGCTCCATCCGCGGGCGACCTGCCCTGCCCGTGGCGGCTCTTGCCCTGTCCGTGGCAGCTTCTTGCCCTGCCCACGGCGGCTCCGGCCTGCCCATGGCGGCTTGCCATTCTCAAGGCGGTCTGCCCGCTAGGAGAGGTCCCCGGGAAACGAACCTGGGGCCTCCCATGTGGTGTGCCGGCAACCTATCCACTGGGCTATCGAGCCGGCCCCCTGTGTTTTCATTTTGATGAGAATCTTAATAACAACCTCGACCACCTGGATGACCATTTAGTAACCACCAGGTCCTATCATCTAATTTTAGTTGGTGAGTTTATGTTTATAAGCACACTGGTGCAAAGGGGTACTACTTTAGTTGTCCTGGGTCTGTGAGAAGAGAATAAAAGTGCATTTGATATGTAAAGGATGCATTTCTGCCAAGCAACATAAAAATAACATTGTGCTGTATTGTTCCAAAGGAGGTTTCCAAGTAGGTCAAATAAAGAAAAATCATGAAAAATAAGTCATGCCTTGGCACATTATAACACAGCAGTCAGAATATAAGTATAGGAACAGTACTATAAACAGGTTTCAATTGTTATACAGTTTCCACACAGCAGCAGTACTGTAAACTGATATTATTGTTTTAGATTTGCTGGTTTTATGGGTTTGTTGATGTTCACTGATAAACCATATTTCTTTTTATAGTTACATAAGTTTATATATAGTTCCATGTTTGTACTTTTAAAGCACCGTTTTAAAAAAGTGATTGAAGTCCAATTTAATAATGTAACTAACCATATTAGCAGATCAGTTTCACTCATGAACATAGATGCAAAAATCCTAAATAAAATATATGTTTAAAAATCCAGCAATGTAAATAAAACAGAAAATATGACATGACCAAGTGGATTTATTCCAGTTATGTCAAGCTGGTTTTATGTTGATCACTATAGTATGCTCCTTTGGCAGATAAAGGAGAAAAACCACATGATCATATAAATAGATACAGAAACTGATTTTCATAAAATTAAAAATCCATTCCAGATAAAGGAAAACAGAATACAAACCACAACAGCAAAAACAAAACAAAACCAAAGCAAACAAACAAAAACTCAGAGTGAAGCTGAAATATAAATAATTTCCTTAATTTGACTGAGGACATCTACCAAAAAAAAATCTAGCAACTTCATTCTAAATGGTGAGAATTTGAAAGCATTTCTTTTGTGATCAGATACAGGACAAGGATTCCCGGTCCTATTTAGCATAGGACCAGTGGCTCTAGAGAGTGCAGTACGAGAGGGAAAAGAAACAAAAGTTAATTATTAGATAGGAAGAAACAAATTTTGTTATTATTTGCAAAGGATGTGATTGTCTAACTACAAAATCCAAAAGAAACCATAGATAAATTATTGGAAATAAATGAGTTTAGCAAGGTTGATAGATACAACTGCAATTCCATTCACCAGCAAAAGTCAATTAGAGGACCAGGTGTAGCTGAGTGGCTGAGGGCATGCTTCACAGGTATGAGGTCATGGGTTCAACCTCCAGTACCTCCTAAAAAAATCAATTAGAGGGGCTGGATGTAGCCCAGTGGATAGGGCACCCGTACACCACATGGGAGGCCCTGGGTTCGGTTCCCGGGGACCTCTCCGAGCGGGCAGACCGCCTGAGAAGGCAAGCCTCTGTGGGTGGGGCAGAGCCACCATGGGCAGGACAAAAAGCTGCCACGGGCAGGGCAAAGCCGCCACTGGCAGGGCGAGCTGCTGATGAACGGAGCAAAGCCGCCCGCGAACGGAAGCAGAGCCGCTCCCAAGCGGGGCAAGCCGCCTGAGCAGTGAGCTGACTCGGCACGTCGCCGCAGCGGGGGGAGACAATGCAGACATAGAAGAACACAAAAAATGAACACACAGCAAGAGCAAGCAGAAAGGGGAGGGATAGGTAACAAAAAATCAATTAGAAAAGTTATATTTTTAAGAAATAAAGCATATGCAATAAAATAGTTGCAAAAATATTCAATATCTAGGAATAAATTTAAACCTAAGATTTGCAAACTATTTATGGAGAAAATGATAAAACTTTAGTGAAAAGCATTTTTTTAAAAAGTAAATAAATTGGGAACTATACCATGTTTTAGAAGATTCAATAGCAGAAGGCTAAACATTCTCCGTAAACTGATGTCTAAATTTAATTCAAATCTGACTAATTTCTCAAAAGTGTTTTTAATAGAAAAGATCAACAGACTTATTCTAAAGTGTGTGTGTGTGTATGTGTGTGTGTGTGTGTGTTTGTGTGTATGCATGCTTGGCACTCCAAGGCACTCTGGAAGAACAAGACAATTGGGGACTGGCTAAATCCAATGTCATACCCAGGATAAAGCTCTAGTCATTAAGAACGTGTGTTTTTGTTATACCAGTAGACAGAAACCAATGCAACATACCAGAGGCTCCCAAACCAAATTCATACTTACAGGGAAACTTGACAGAGGCAACCCTGAAGATTAGTAAGAAAAGGAGGACTTTTTCAATAAATGGTTCTTGGACAATTGGTTATTTCTATGGAAAAAACATTGTAAGTATGCTTCACACCCTACCCTCAAATCAATTTCTGGTGTATTAAAGGGCATAATTGTGAAAGATGAAATTATAAAGATATTAGAAGCTAATAAAGGAGAATATCTTTCTGTC
>PVKH010023435.1:0-13853 GCA_004027955.1 Chaetophractus vellerosus
AGTGAGCTTTTCTCATTTCCATCCCTCTAAAACCCAAATGTATTCACTCTTTTCAGTGCTGATATGTATCTGTGGTGACTTCTTCTGAGGTCGGGAAGCTTTAATTGCAACTTCGGAACTCAAAGCGTTCTTTCTACTCCCTTTTTTACATTTGTTATGATGCCTCTAACGATGGCTCAGAATTCTAAGAAGTGCTTCTCAAACAGTAAATATTTAATTACAAAGGAACCTTCTAAGGTTTCCTGATCAGAAATTCTGATATTTGGAACTAAGGTGGAACTCAAGTACATGTTGTTGTTTTTTTTAAATGAATTCTCTAGATGAATCCAATACATATTGTCTAAGGATGAAATTTTGAGAAACACTGTATTAGAGACGCAAAAATAACAGATGATTCTTTCCAGGGGTAAGGATTTAATTAAATCTTAGAAACATCAAAGCACATCAAAGTCTTGCTGTGAGAGAATGGTGAGGAGGGAAATTTTATGCTTCATGGGTGAGACACTTTCATAGCAAGAAGCAGGAGAACTACAAGATACTTTTCTTGCTAAAGCGATGCATAACATAAAACACAGGTTACGTATTTATGGGGAGAGCCTAGTAGCTAGATATTCAGCAAGAAATCCTTTTACACGAAGATAAGCTTATACATATTTTTATGAATGTGCCCTAATTTGATATAAATCAAGGTTGCCTTTCCATTAGGCCCAGGGACAAGAACCAAATCCCAACTGCCTTCCATTCCTGATGTCAGTGATCTGTGATCCCAAGATGTCTCCAGGCCTTTACTGAGCTATCAAGACTAGAAATCTTGCTGTAAGTTTCTTATCTCGACCAGATTCTCATTCTTCACTTCTCTACCTTCTGTACTTCCCCATGGAACTTTACTTTTTCAGTAATTTGTCTTATATAGGAACTTGCTTGTGGAATATTTTCCTTACCTTACCTGAATCAGTTCCTTGAGGAGACTGATTTCCCTGCAGCCCTCTCAAGAATGAATTGTTTTTTTCCTTTAAATACAATGTACCACAGGATCTAGAGTTGGGTTTTTTTGTCTTGTTTTGTTTTGTTTTGTTTTTGTTTTGTTTTAATGATTTCTTCTTCCAGTTGCCAATTCTAGGCCATCAATTCCTTCATCTTGTTTTTTAAATTCTTTGTCCTTTTATTAGATTTACCATCTGTACCACCTCACATCTTGTATACTTCTCAGCCTTTTCCATTCTAGGTTTTTTTTTTAGGAGGTACTGGGGATTGAACCTGGGACTTCATACATGGGAAGCAGGTACTCAAGCACTTGAGCTACATCCGCTTCCCAATTTCTAGATATTTAAAAAACCCTTTTAAACCTGCTAATGTCACCAATGATCTCTATCTTCAAATGCCTCAAATATATAGGTTCTCTTTTGATTCTCAGTTTACTTGACTTTCTTTTTAGAATTAGATATTACTTCCTTTCTGAAATTCACCCTCCTATTCATAGCAGTAACAGGACTATTTCTTATGCATTATTAAGACTGAACCTGACTTGGGATTGATATCCAAATTTTACAGATGAAGAAAAACTGCAGTAAGTTTCTTAAAGTTCAAAGTCCTAATAAAGGGGCATGACAGAAATGTAAATGTATGACTATCTATTTCTAAGCAAAGGATCTTAACCACTACACTTTATTATCTTCCTGTTTTTGAGGAGGTCCCAGTTCAGGATTACACAATGGGAGGCTCTGGACAGCCAGGAGGTGGACAGCCAGTGGCAAGGCAATTAGATGTTGAGAGAAGTGAGGATTTCAGAAGATAAACCCCCTCGAAATCCTTATTGCTCTTACAGCCAGTCCTCAAGTGTGACTCTTCTTCTGTTTACTGAAATTTCAGTCAGGGATCTGTGGCAATTATTTTTGTTGAAGAAATAAAAAGCAGAAAGTAATAGGTACAGAATGAATTTTCCAGTTTTGAAGGTGAGCCACTTATTTTTGGGAGCGCTTATCTTTAGCCAACAAATGCCTTTTCGTTTGTCATTTCTTGGTGACCTCTTCATCCGATCATGTAGCCTCATGCTAGACTTCCCCAGAGGAATCCCCTTCATTTCTATTCTTTTGTTACTTCTAGAAAATATGGACATAGCTTCTGTCAGTACTCTGATTTAATAGTATTATATAATAAGCAAATTTGTCTCCAGAAGGATTGCTAATCACCTTTAAAATGTGGACATATAAATCATAACCCACTTTTGAATTAAATAAAACAACAAATATGCTTTGCCTTTTCTGTTTCCAGTTGTTCAATGTATGCTTCTTTTTCACCAAAGGAAAATATTAATTAACTCAATTAAAAAGAGTAAAGTGGCCCTATGCTGGGTAGAAACTTACCTAATAGTAACTTCCTTAGTGCCCTTGTGACTACAGCTTTCTAATATACCACCAGGGAGTAGTTTTGACTTTGTGATAATATGGATTATTAGGTATTTAAAAAATAAAATCTCAGCTAGAATCACACTTTTAATACAAACAACTTTCCATCATGTTGTCAGCTCCCTAAGGAGAATTACACTTTCTTTACTAGAAGTACCTTTTAATTTCCATACACACAATTAACATTCAGAAAAGGAATTTTTGATTATGATGATAATAATAGTGACATGAAAGGAGAGGTTAATATCTGCATCTATGCAGAAATGAGAACAGCGGTATATGATTTTAGGTGAATGAAAGGACTGAAGCTCCGTGATGCTAAAAGGAATTGTATTTGTATGAAATATATTTCATCATTTCCTTTCTTGTTTGACCCAACTATGTTTTCCGAGGACTCCCGCAAGAAGACAGGCAGATAAAACTGTTTATCAGTAATTTAAGAAGCCATTCGAACTTGGGGTTGATTTTATTTTGTTTTCATTCTTTAAAATATTGCCATTGCAAAAATTCAGCTAAGTGCAAGGCCTTGCAATGGAAATAATATAGCAAGATAGGAAATTTATATTTTCTCTCACTCATTTTTTTTCCTTAAGCACATTGATAGGATACGATTTTACATAAGAAAGGGAAAATGATTTTTCCCCGCTTTAAATTCTGTATCAAAATGTTCTTCATTGTAAAACACACCCTGGCCCATGCACTTTGAAACTCACTTGCAAATCTTTATCAGCAGCGATTTTTTAAACCTTTGGATCCTGAATCAATCACATGCAAGACACAGTCATTTATACCTACCTATAAACATGCCTTACCTGGCTGGGAATTTTCTCCCTAATCTCTGAGATACAAGGTCTCTAAGATCATTTGAAGGGAAAGCTTACATAAATTAAAGTAAATATTACTGTTGGTAATCTGATTATCCTAATTCTTTTTCTGCAATATTAAAAAGAAAACATGACATACTAAGACAAACAAAAATAAAATTTAACAAATATTCCTCAATATTTAAAGGGTAATGACAATGGATCTGTAGAAGAAATGAATAAATCAGTAGCTTTATTAAAATATTTTATAAACATTCCTTTAAGAAGAACTTTACAGTTTATATGAGCTATTCCTTACATAGTTCAATGAATTCTCTCCACACCCTCTGAGGTAAAGGGAGAAAACATTAGTATTGCTCTTTACATATAAGGCAATAATGCTCAGAGCCATTGGTATGAGTTGCTCAAGGAACGCAGATGGTGTATGACAAACCACCTAAGTCTTCTGAATCCAAAGCTAATTTTTCTTTTTGGTAACCACAGCTGCCACCTCATTATCTATGTTTGGGAGAATAATTGGAAATAATTGTGATTATTATTAGTGCATCTTACATATATATGGAGCTCTAATTCTGCATGTTTCCCTGTCATTAAAACCAAACAGTAAAATACGTTCACCCTTCCTGGAGATATTTTTGGAGTAAGTAATTTTAAGCAAATAAGTAACCTAAAAGTTATGATAATAGCAATGCCTATTGACTTCTACTCTTGCCACAGGCAGCAGTTTGGCGGGTGTGCATAAGTCTTGATGAGACTGTCTTATTAAATTATAGGACCAATTAGTGTACCTAGATATATTTTGACTTCATCTGTACCTATGGCAACTATAAATTGTAATTGGCTATTGATGGTTGTGATTTAACTCTATCTGGAAATGATTACCCACATTGTAATTTCATAAAAGTGGTAAAAATAATTATTATCTAATAATTATGGTAATTGATTCTGCTATAGTCTCTTAGAAGTACCACAGAGCTCTTAACCAAGAGATTTTAAAGTCCTTGACTTAATTCAATAAGATAGTTCTCTTTTATAATTTAAAAAAATTTTAAAGATACTTATATTATATAAATGTCACATAAAAAATATAGGGGATATCCATATGCCCTGCTCCCCACACCTCTCACATTTTCCCACATTAACAACATCTTTCATTAGTGAGGTACATTCATTAAAAATGATGAACACATTTCAGAGCACTGCCACTAAGGGTGGATTATAGTTTACATTGTAGTTTACACTCTCTTTGCACATTTTTATAAGTTATTACAAGATATATAATAATCTATATCTGTTGTTGCAATGTCATTCAGGACAATTCCCAAGTCCCCAAACTGCCCCGTATTTCACCTGTTTTTCCCTTTCCCTGCTCTCAGAATCCCCAGTGGCCACTGGAGTAGGTGAAGAAAATGCATAAACTTTTATTATCTTCAATACATCTGTGCAGCAGATAGTCCATTTTCCCATCTATTAGCCTTTAGAGATATAAATTCATCACGGAGTTACAGACTGGATTTTTATGATCACCAAGAAAATGGGCATTATAAGATAAATATTGAAATATGTCCCTCCTAATGAATAGACTAATCTTCCAAGCTTTAGCTACAGTGGTGACTGGAGAAATGGTAGTGGTTCAATGCCCCATTTTTTAAAGAGCTTAGATGATTTCTCAAAGATATTGATTGTTAGCAAACAAAATAGAAGTTCTTTATATTGATGCATTGTGATGGTTAATTTCATCTGTTGACTTGACTAGCTATGGTGGCCGGTTGTTTAGTCAAACACATGCCTACTCTTTACTATGAATGTTTTTTGTAGATAGGATCGACAAATCCAAAAGGATTTGACCTCTTCAGCTATTCAGTTTAAGGTCTTAAAAGTGAGAATTGAGCATTTCGAACGTCAGAAGATTTCTGCCTCAGCGTCAGCATGGACTCTTTCTTTAATTTCCAGCCATTTCCTGGGGAATTTGGACCTTAGCACTTCAACATCACCTTTATCAGAGTGTGCCTCCAGTCTGCCACTAGGAGTTCATACTTCTAGCACACTCTTTTGGAATGAATATTAATGCTGGATTTATGACAGGTGAGTTATTCTTTAAATTTTTGTTTTCTTAATCAATATTACTATAAGTGGCATTCTGACCCTCTCTATTCTACAGCTTATGAAAATACTGCCTCTTATATTTTACAAGCCTTGTTTCCAGTCTCCTTGATTGAACATAATGCATGCCTTGTGTTTCTAAGACCTTATTTGGGTTTAGTGTTATGTGGAGCAAAGGAGCATGCAACAGAATTGTCAGATGGACTTGTTGAACTAATTTGCTGGGACCTGAGTCCAGTGTGAAGCAAGTTGCTATATGGTATGTGGTGGGTACATAAGTTCAGGTACAACAGAAACTTTTAGCAAATGACACAGCCAAAAGGATCCAAAAGAGCAGAGGAAGAAATTCCATCATGGTCAGTCTCCCACATGCTTGGGCCAGGGTCAGTAGACGGTAGCTCTGCACACTTCACCTTGTGATGGAGAGGAGACATACATGTACTGTAGAGCACTGCCCTGCCACTGAGCAAAAAGCATGTTTCAAGTGAACTTTGTGTTTCCTTTCCACCTTGGTAAGCAGCTGGAATGGGTTGCTCTCAGTCTTGGATTCAAGATATGGCCAAACCATTCCATTAAACCTAAGGTCTTTCCTGGGCTGTGAAATAGAAGCATATTGAAACATTTGTAAAAAGAAAAGGAGGGGAGTAGGCAAGGGCTGGGAGAGGGCTGCTGAGCGTGTCTGTGACTTCCTCCATGCATAGTTTCTGATGCCGTAGGTCTGGAGTGGGACTTGGGGATTTATGTTTCTACCATGGTCCTGGATGATGCTAGCATTGCTGGTCAAGAGACCAACCTTTGAGAATCATCCGTATAGAGTAATAGATAAGAGGAAGAGCTCTTGCACAAGACTGCTTAAATGCAAATTATAACCCCATCAGTTAAGAGCTGGTTTATCTTCAGTGAGTTTCTTTAAACCCTATAGTGGTTAAATATCAATAAGATAGTTTTTAAGTAGTTCAAGAAAATGATAGAATTTTATTGTTTTTATATACCAACAAAAAAGGTAATCCAGTTTCCTATCCATGAGGTTCCTAAAATATTAATTCAGTCATAGGTTACAGGCTGGATTTTTATGATCACTTAGAAAATAGCGATCATAAATAGTATACAATGAATCTGATACTAGTACCTATCTTGCAGAGCTAAGTTAAGGATTTAATATATTATATTAAGTAGTTAATGCATATTGGCCAATTATAATAGGTCCTGAAACATAGTAAGATTAAATAAAAGTTGGAAATTTTAATTATCTTCAGAGAACAATTGGGTTTTATTTGACTCCAAGCTCAGGGTAGCCAATAAAAATGTTATCTTAGATTGTACTAATCAATATGCTATGATCATGATGAATCCCACTGAATTTGAGGCAGATAAACCCTGAAGTAAAGTATTAAATTCGGGGGAAATTATTTTCAGAAAGATTTTGAATTAACTGTAATGTATCCAGGGAAGGTAATGGGATTTAAAATTATGTCACATGAAGGATGGTTAGAGTCTTTCTAGGGATACTATAATTGTACTAGAGTATCCTAACAATTATCATAAGAATAAAGATGCCTTATTCCAAGTACTCCAAACATATTTTGTCTTAATGTAAAAGCGTTCTACCAATTACAATTGTATAATAAAATGAACTGCTTTAAGAGTGTGTAAATTTCTTATTATTGATTTTGTTGAAGAAAGAAGTGAGTGATTTTTTATTATAATTTTGGGGGAATAATGTTCTGATTTGCATAGAAGACTGGGTTAGGCAATCTTTTAGGGATTCCTATATCTAAAACACTGATTCTTTGGTCCTATGACCCTGCCCATATCATTGACCCCATAGATCATTTTTCCAAAAGAGAGACCACATTTCAAGTCTAGGCGATTGTGGTAGAATCAGATGTGACTACAAAATGTGTTGATTTTAATCAGTAAAATATGCCTACATGGTCCCACAAGAAGTAGAATCTTGATTATGTAGTTCTGTTGCTTAAATACCAGTCTGGGGCTATTGTACTGAGCTGAGACAAATTGGGCCGTCCATATTTTTCAATCATGACTGATTCCACTATTGTTGTGTGAACATGGACTGCATTATCTTAGTGCAACCACCTGGCTCACCAAATGCAAAGCTGCTGTGGCAGCAAAGACAACAAGAAGGCCTGCTGGTGAATAGGCTCTTCAAGACAGACACCAAGGAGAGAAGCAAGGAGGAAGGATTACAGAGGTGACTACCCTTAGGGAATATTAGCTCTTACCAAGCTTTGCTATTACAAGTACAATTTCCCTCAGTGAAGTATCTATGAATAGTTTGTGCATAATTCATTCAGTATAGTTCATACTTTTGCCAAATCATGCACTCATGTTTCTCTATTTCCTTCCAGAAAAAAATTAATATATGTTAAATGACAAAAGTTTGGGTGATATGGGGCATGGATAGATACGAAGCCATAAACTACAGTGATGGAGAATATATTTAAAAGAGTCTTTTACAAATGCTCTGGTGTAAGAGAAAATTCACAGCATCAGGGAGACCTGGTGTAATGCCAGATCTTTTATTTGTTGCTTTTAGAGTCTTAACCATATTACGGTGGATAAGCATGCCTTGAACTTTCAGTTGTTCGTTTGTGGACTATATTAGCCATATCTCCATGAACTTGGGAATGAGGTGCTCCCTTTGACAGCTAGACTTTTTAATCATACACAATACAACTTAACAGATATATACAATTAAAGGCAGAAAGGCTTCTAGACAAATGAGCTTGTTTGGAACACGAATGAATACAGCTAACATCAGAAGAGAGAACATGTCTCTGAAAAAGAAGATTTGGTAGGCAAGGAAAGCCCAGAAAGGTGAGAAAGATGCCCAGCCGAGCATTGTTCAGGAATCAGGGAGTGAAGTGCCCTTGATGTCGACTAACTTACCCTTGGTAATGCTATGCCGACCGTGGAGTTGATTTGAACATTGAAATTATTTTGTTGTTGTTCTAATTCAGTGCTCAGCAAACGTGTTTCTGATGAATATTTTTTCCCTTCATGTAGGCTTGGTTATCTGAAAATTTTGTTCCCTGTGATAGATATATTTGTCATTGTAAATAGAAACTTGTAGATTTGGTTAATGAAAGGAAAACTGAGTCACTAATGCCCCTGCTGTGTGCTCTAACAAGATTTCAGAGGCTGCAAGGATAAGAAGCTCTCCTTGCATAACCTCACCAGCTTGATACATTTTATCATAAGAGACTTTTTGGGATAGATTTTGCCAGCTTCTTCTGGAAGAAATGCCCCTGGACACCAGCTCTACTGCATGCTGGAATTTTGAATCATCTTAATCCACCTTGTTATGCAGTTTTGAGAATTAGAGGCAGTGTTAATTGAATCAACTGGAATTTAGACGAGATTTTACTGAATGAACAAACTGCATTTAATATAGACTTCTGAATTTAAAACAGATATTCTGTGTGTATAGTATTTGGGACATGTCACTGAATGAATAATACAAGAGGATTTTATAAAAGTAAGTTTGTTCTGTGGTGATCATATAATAATGAAAAGAGTAGAGCATGTTCACATAGAGTATGTGTCAGGCACTTTTCTGGTACTTCACATGTATTAACTTTTAATCCTTAAAGCAACCTTCTGAAGTAAGTTGATCTTAGTCTCCCCGTAGGGAGCTGTGTTATAATAAGATTAAAATAACTCATAACTGATAAGTGGTTTAACCACTTTTGAAACTCAGGGTGTCTGGCGCTGAGCCCGTGACAGAACCACTCTGGAACACTGTGCTGTGACAGAGGATAGTGCAGAAAAGAGAAGTGGCACTCCTTTCCTCTAACACACCACTCTTCCATGATAAACCGACATCTTTGTTATTTGGAAGGCAATATTTCGAGCTAAAATGGAACCTTTGCAATCTCCCTGTCTTCTGGGTGTGATTAAATTATGACCAATGAGATAACAACAAAACTTAGGTTGGAGATTTCTATTCACTATTGTTTTACAGTTTCAGGACTCATGAGAGTATACAATAAAGATCAGATTCTGAAAATGGTGATTACTATGGTAATTATTATTATTATTACATGATGAAACCAGGAATGACCCATGAATGTTATTCAGTATGAACATCAGGTTTTAATGGAGCTGATAAAAAAACAAACCCTAAAAGGAATTTCAAAATTCTGCCAATCCTTTTTTGAAACAATGCATCAGGGACAGTTAGGATAAGTAAATCTGATAGTTAGTGTGGCCTTTTCCAGAAAACCATATGGAGTCTATGTAAGCTTTAAATAGACATATAATTCTAGTTGATTAACAAACCTCCTGCTTCTGCTAGATTTCAAAGCTTCAAAATTTTTATGGTTAAAATGTGGTCTTTTTTCTCAGTGGATCACCACATCACATATTCAAGCAGTAAATGAATAAACATATCTACTTTTCTCCAAAGTCTCCTAAGTTAATGCTAAGCAAATAACTGAAGAAAAAATTAGAGCAGATAAATATGAAGAAGGATTCCTGGTAAAAGTATTAGAAGAGTATGGTGATACAGTGGTTTCCTGAAGATGGCCCTACTAAGGTGCGTAATATGCCCATTGGGAGTGAGAGAAAATAATAGACATTGAAAACTGATGTTAGAGACAAAGAAAGAAAGAAAACAAAAACACAACCACTATATCACAGCAAAGAAAACCACAATACGAAAACCAAATGGGAGAAAAGTAACAAGAATAAAATATCTTCCTCTCTCATGGGCAGAAGTTCAAGTTGGAGAAGTCAATAGTTTCATTTAAGTATATCTTATTGGCAATTCAGAGCAGGGAAAATGTAAGACTTTTGAAGACTTCTAAGTTAATCTCTCCTTTGTGACTTCAAAAAACAGAAGACAAGGCCAAAAAGAATGAATAAAGGAGTAAGTTGTGTATGCATAATAACTACAGAATAACAGGTATCCAGCAATGAAGAAAAACAAAGCATTGAGAACAATTGTGTTTTCAGGATGAATAGCTGCCTAGATACTAAATTTTCAATGAGAAAAAATTCATTCAGAAAACAATACACACATGCACAGACTGCAATGTTTAGATGAACTAATGTCCTGAAGGGATAAACCACGGATAAAGGGAAACCTACTTTGGACTTTTCTCCCTCCCACACTGTGCTCTCTAGCCTATATTGTTTAGTTTTTAGTGAGATGAAAATATTCTTCTTATAAATAACTTGTCTGTTAGTGTTGACTGAACTCCAACCTGGGCATGTATTGTTTAGAAAAGTGCACAGAAGCTGTATCTTTTGTGTAACACTGGGGAAAGGGGAAATGTAGAAATGACAATTTACTCTCATATCTTGCTTCACTGCTTTTTTATTCCTTAGCTTTCAAATTAATAAGATATACATAATTTTAAAATAGGAAAGGATACCACTTAATGTCCAAAGCTATTTGTTCAAATTTTTATATATTTATTTTAACTTTTGCATGGTGATTCTAGAGGGAGTTTTTTTTTTTAAATCTCATTTTCAATTTTTAAATGTATTCTACTTTATTTTTTTACTTTCCACCAATAAATCCTAAACCTCACCAAGTTCTCCCAAAAAAATTCTTTTGGTTTTCTTAGTTTTGAATTATTCTTTATTGCTTTTATGCACTTTTTGGTAGTGAATAAGTAAGTTATATGTGTAATAAAATACAATTTAAAAATGAACATGATGGAAGCAATACCCATCCAAAGAGCTGGCATTATCGCATTTTCCTGGATATGGTTCTTTGTCTGTTGAGGTGATCCAAATCTTTATTGCTGAAGCGTCTGGGCCATTTGTAGTCCTGCATGAATTAGGTTGTAGGTTTCCATAGACTTCAATCACAGGGAATGATAGCAGTAAAAGATGACCTAAGAGACCTCCTGTATTCCAGACATACTCTTTCTTACCACCATTGTGTAGTAGCAGTGTGATTTCCCCTTGGTAATCAGGGTCACTCACCCCAGCCAATACAGTAACTCTCTTCTTTGCCTCTTGGCTCACAGGCAGCAGGAGGACGAAGTCACCGAGTGGCAGCCTAAACTTTCAGTTCAGTGGAAACTTTTTTGTGTCCCCTGGTGGAAAAAATACTCCCTTTGGAATTAAGACTTCTAGACTAGCCATAGCATAAGGTCATGGGGAGAGGAAGCAAACATTTTGTTAGTGGATCACTAGGGATAATAGTGAATTTTTACACACCCGTTTTCACCCCTTGATTCCTGGACTCATGAATCCTTGCTCTCAGAGAAACAGCATTCTATATTGGATGCCGACATGGAGCATATGTAGTATCCTGGAGAAGATTTCTCCAACCCTGTAAGGTAATGCTACATTGCTGGCTCTATAATTGAGTCTTCAAAAGGCCATCCCGCTCTTCTATCAATCCAGTTGCTCAAGGATGATGGGGGAGCATGTTAAAGCCAGTGAATACCATGTGTACGACCCCACTGCCATGCTTCCTTTACTATGTAGTAAGTTCCTTGATCAGAAGCAATGTTGTTTGGAATACCATGATGGTAGATAAGATATTCTTGTAAGTCCACAGATGGTAGTTTTGGCAGAAGCATTGCTTTCAAGAAATGCAAATCCACAGTGAGTGTTTATTCCAGTAAGAACAAAACACTCCCTCCCCCACTTCCTTTACAAAAAAAATTGTGCAAGGTAATTAACCTGTCACCATGTAACTGGATGGTAAGCTTGAAGAATAGTGCCTTATTGAGGACTGAATGATATCCTCTGGTGCTGGCAGATTGGGTATTCAGCAGTGGTTGTATCCAGTTTACCTGTGCTAAGTAACAGTCCATGTTGCTGAGTCCATGTGTAACCTCCATCCCTGCAACCATGGTCACTTTGCTTATGAACCCATTGGGCAGTGACAGGAGTGGGGAAAGAAACTGACTAGTATCCACAGAACAAGTCATCCTATCTACTTGATTATTAAAATCTTTCTCTACTGAGGTCACCCTTTGTGAGCATTCACATGGGATACAGATATCTTCATGTTTTTTTTTCCCACTCGGAAATGTGCATCTACATACTTCTTCTCCAGTCTTCCAATTATGTTTCTTATAAATCCCTGACCATCCAAACAAACCATTGGCCACACCCCATGAATTGCTACACAATCACACATCTGGCTAATTTTCCTTCCAAGTAAAATGAAGAACCGGATTCACTGCTTGAAGCGCTGCCCAGTGGAGGATTTCCCTTCACCACTCTCCTTCAGGAACCTCCCAGAAAGGAGCTATAGTGTTGCAGCTGTCCACTTTTGGGTGGTGCCAGCATATTTTGCACAACTGTTTAAAATCCAGGCTTGACTTTTCTCTTCCTCATTCCCTTCCTCTTTTTCTTCCTGACTGTAGGGAAGACCCTAGGAGACCATAGGTGTTGGCTGGGGAAGAGATTTTAATGTGGCAGGAGTGGGGGTAATAGGTATTTGGGCCACCACTTACCCATGCCTTCAGTGCCTGCTTAAGTCCCATTGCATACCTACAATTCATTTGATAATAGATTGCTGCTGTGCAAACCCAACTTTATGGTTTGCTGGCTGTGATGGTTAGGCTAATGTGTCAACTCAGCCAGGTAATGGTGCCCAGTGGTCTGGACAAGCAAGTACTAGGCTAATTGTGATACAATAAATAATAAAGTCATGGACTTTAATCATCAGTGAGTTGATTGCATAGATGGCTGATTACAACTACAATCAACTAAGGAGATTACCATCAGCAATGAGTGACATCTCATCCAATCAGCTGAAGACTTTAAAAGGGGAAGAGATTTCAGCATTCAGAGTGAGAATTCCCAGCTCTATGTCAAGAATTCTCAGCCCTATCTCCTGGGAATTCATCAAGGAACTTCACTGGAGCCTCTGGTTTGCAGCCTGCCCTGCAGAATTCGGACTTGTGCATCCCCACAGTTGTGTGAAACAATTTTATAAAGTCTTATACTATTTACAGATATCTCCTGTCAGTTCTGTTGTCTTAGAAAACCCTGACTAATACAGCTTGGCACCAGGAGTGGGGTGGTTATTGAGAACAAGAATCTTATAAGTGGGATTTCAGAGTTGGTTCTGGGATTGTAATTGGCTCTCTACTCTGATTAGATTCAAGGGCACTGACTCTCTTTCCAATAATCAAGAGGCCACTAACAGCCCATGGTGTGAGTTGTCACTAGAGATATGCAAAATATTACCACAGGATATGACTACTTCCACGCTTATAAGAGGCAAGATCTGGGTGAGAGTGTTTTTAACATCCTAACAGAATTTTCTGGAGTTAAAAAGTACAGTGATGTTGGCTGGTTGTCCCTAAATACTATGGATACAGTTACAAAAGAAGGGGATGAGATAAAAGTTTCAAATTTGAAATTTAAGTGCTTCATTAATGATATGAAATTTTCTATGTGTGCTCTGAAAGAAAATCTTGTTTCGTGCAGTCACAGACTTGAGATCTCTAAAAACCAGACTTAGAGTCTCATTGTATGAGAAGCAGAGTTATAACAGAAACTAAAATCTCAACTCTGCAGG
>PVKH010023436.1:0-13854 GCA_004027955.1 Chaetophractus vellerosus
TCTCTCGTGATGTCCCTGCCCTTCTCCCCAAACCTGTGGCTGTGTCACCTTCCATGGAAGAGGGACTGTGCAGATCTCGAGATAGGAAGACTCCCCTGGATTGCCTGGGTGGGCCACATGTAATCATAAGAGACACTGTAAGAGGGAGGTAGGAAGGTCAGAGTCAGAGAGAGTCAGAGAAGGACCCATGACAGAGAGAAAGCAAGGAGAGGGACTTGAAGACACTCTCCTGCTGATGGTAAAGATGGAGGAAGGGGCCATGAGCCAAGGAACACAGGCAGCCTCAAGACGGGGAGAAAGGCCAGGAGACAAGCATCCCCTAGCGCCTCAGAGGGAACTTAGTCTGGCTGACACCTTGACTTTAAGGTTCTTGGGCCTGGAGAACTGAAAGAAAACAAACCTGTATAGCTTTAAGCCACTAAGTATGTGGTAAATTGTGAAAGCAACAATAGGAAATATATACAGACTATAATTCCATTCCTTCACATCTTGACGTTCCTTTCAGTCCTCAGGGTTCAGGTGACTGTGAGGAAATCTTGGTAATTTATTTTATTTTATTAATGTACTGAGAGGGGGAACCGGCTGTAGCTCAATTGGTAGGGCTCCGGTTTACCACATGGGAGGCCCCAGGTTTGGTTCCCGGGGCCTTCTCGAGCAGGCAGACCACCTCGAGAAGGCAAGCCTCTGCAGGCAGGGCAAGCCCCCGTGAGTGCAGTGAGCTGACTTGGCGGGTCGCCGCAGAGTGGGGAGACAAGCAGACACAGAAGAACGCAAAAATGAACACAGCAAGAACAAGCAGAAAGGGGGGGATATATAATAAGTAAAAAATAAATCTTTAAAAAAAATATATATATATATATATATACACACTGAGAGGGCAGCAGATGTGACTTCTCATGTGGGCTTCTGTCTACCACATGAGAGGTCCTAGGTTCGATTCTTGGGGCCTCCTGGTGAAGGCAAAAGCAGGCCCCTGCGGAGAGCTGGTGGCCTGCGCAGAGGGATGATGCGACAAGACGATGCAACAAAAAAAGAGACACAGAGGAAAAAGACAACGAGGGACACAACGAACCAGGGAGCTGAGGTGGCTCAAGCAATTGAGTGCCTCTCTCCCACGTCCCACGTCGGAAGGTCCCAGGATCGGTTTCTGGTGCCTCCTAAAGAGCAGATGAGAAGAGAAGACAAGCAGACACAGAAGAACGTGCAGCAAATGGACACAGAAAAGCAGGCAGTGAGCACAAGCAGCAAGTGGAGGAGGAATAAATAAAAAAATAAAAATAAATAAATCTTTATTTAAAAAAATATATATAGAGAGAGAGTACACTGTTCTAAAAAAAATTGTGAGTTCTGATATGAATGAATCTCAGAGCAAAAAGCTGGGGCCAGAGAAACGGGAGCATCCCACATAAATTGCATTTGATAAGATGTGCAGGAGCCCTGCAGCCACAAGACAAGTAACCACCAAGAGGAAGGAAATCCCACTTGCAGGCACATCCCCCTGTCTTTTCCTGACGACCTTGGGAATCTACATTCACGCCCAGAAAAAACAAGAATTTTCCATTTTCTGAGGGAATACCTTTCACCTAAAAGGTGAAATCCCCTATAATAAATACAAGCACACATCCAAGAGATACCATATACCTGAGGAAAATCAACATGAAAAAGAATTAACACTTGAGGAAGCAGAATTTGCAAAGAAGATCAAAGAAAATGGCAAAATAATCATTAATATTCTTGGAGAGATGAGATCACAACAAGAAAAAGCTGTTATAAAAAAAGTTTCAACCAGAGCGAATGGAAAATAGAAACAGTTGTCATTTCCCACCTCCACAAATATACCACAATAATACATGGGCTGAAGTATGAAATGGATATGATTGAAGATTAAATTGGTGACATGGAAATCCAAGCTGAGAGATTCCTCCAGAAAATACAGTGCAAAGCAAAAATTAATGAAATTATGACAAAAAGGTTAAGAGACAAGGAAAATAGATGCAAGGGTCCACTGAAAGCCTAGCAGGAATTATGGGCCAGTGTGGGGAGACAGGGGGTAGGAGAGAGGCATATCTAGATACATCTCATTTAAATTTCTGATATGAATAAAGTTATTCAGGTGTCAAAGAAATGAAGGAAGAAGAGTAAAGAAAAGGAAGGAGGGAGGGAAGAAGGGAGAGAGAAGGTAGGAAGGCAGGGAGGCAAGAAGGAAGAGAGGAAGGAAAGACAAATTGCAAAACAGATTACTTAAAAAAATATTCAAGGGGAAGTGGATGTGGCTCAAGTGGTTGGGTTCCTGTTTACCGTATGGGAAGCCCTGGGTTTGATTCCTGGGGCCTCCTGGTGAAGGCAAGCTGGCCGGCGCAGCACAGTGAGCTAACGGCCCACGCCGCGCGGTGAGCTGGTGCAGCAAGATGACACAACAAAAGGGAGACAAGCAGACCCAGAAAAATGCGCAGCAAATGGACACAGTGAGCATAAGAAGCAAGGGGGGATAAATAAAATAAAAATAAAATAAACCTTAAAAAAAATACACCGTAGAGGAAGAAACATTTAAATGTTAATAAAAACTTTTTAAAAAATATTCAAGTAGACTAGACTACAACTACACATCTGAAAGAAGTGTGCAGAGCAATACTATCTCTGTAGTAAAATAATTTGAAACTAAGAATTAAAATGCACAACCAAACCGTCATAGAATTTTAAAGTAAAAACAAAGAGACATTTTCAAATTACAAGGATTCTGAAAGTTTATTCTTCATAGAACTCATAATAAAGTAATTACTAGATGATGTGCTTCATTAAAACAACAACAAAAATGTTGGGGGGAAAACATATGGAACTCAAGAAATAATGGAAAGTAATGAGACCAATAAAATTATGATGTTCTAATTCTATATGACTCCACATGAGCATGACACAATTTAAGAAATCATTTCTTTAAAACTAGAGGAAACACGGTTTGAAAATAATAAAAATTGGCAACTACAATTCCCCATGCTTTTCACAAAGTAAATTTGACGGGCTGGCAAAGAGGAAGATAAAACTACGCCAAAACCTTTGAGTTTTCAAGCTATGAGGAAGGCAAGTAATAGAGACAGATTGCTAATGTTAATAGAAAATTATAAGGTTATCAGTTTAAAGACTAATAATAAATGTATAACTCCCAAACTACAAAAACAAAGAAAAAGGAAGGGAGGGAGAGAAGAAGAGAAAGATATTGGGGATTGAGAAAGAGATGAAAGAAAGAAGGAAAAGAAATAAGATAGATTAAAAAGAAACATAAAACTAAAGTGGCAGGTACAAAACTAAATTTATTAATTACTGCAATAAAAACAAATGGGTTAAATCCAGCAAATAAGACTGGCTTAAACACAGAAACAAATGAAATCTAACTATGCTGTTTACAGAAGACATATAAATCAAAATGACATGAAAAGCTGAAAATAATGGCGTGGAAACTGATAAACCATGTAAATGCTAACACTTTGGGCTCTATTAATGTCCACCAAAACAGAATCAAAGAGAAAGCAAGTATTGTTTTTTTTTTTAAAGATTTATTTTTTATTTATTATATATCCCCCCCTTGCTGCTTGTTCTTGCTGGGTTCATTTTTGCTTTTTTTGAGTTCTTCTGTGTCTGCTTGTCTCCCCACTCTGCGGCATCCTGCCAAGTCAGCTCACCGTGTGGTGGCCTGCCTGCTCGTGGGGGCTTGCCCTGCCCGTGGCGGCTTGCCTTCTTGAGGCGGTCTGCCTGCTCGAGGAGGCCCCAGGAATCGAACCCGGGGCCTCCCATGTGGTAAACGGGAGCCCTACCAATTGAGCCACAGCCGGTTCCCTGTATTGTTAAAAAGATACAAATTACCAGATTATTATAATCATGAACTTTTAGGCAATCCACTAAATATATGTGTATGTGTTTAATATAGAATATATTACATATGTACACATATATATTTATACCCAATGTATATTTACTCAACTAGAGGTATTAGGCACCTCTGCATGTCATATACAATACTAGGTACTGGAAGACATACACAAATACACATACAAATGAGGGAAGTGCCCTTGGTGTAAGGGTGACAGAGATCAACTAACAAATACAGCAAGTCCTGTAAGGCAAGTTACTATTGGATAAAACGAGGACAAAGAAGAGGGAGGAGTCACAGTAAATTCAGTTTGGCACACTCAGAGAACCTCAGTAGCTAGCACAGCTGGTGCCTAGGTGGGTGAATGAAGGCAACTGACTACTGGCTATGCCAGACTAAGGAGTTCAGGCTAGACAGGGGAAGGAAAGCAGCAGTTTTTAACATTGAGGTAAAATTTACATACAGCGAAATGCACAAATCTTCAGTGTGCAATTCAATGAGTTTTGAAAAACGTTTTGTTGTTGTTGTTGCTCTGCCTTCCAGTCAATCTCCAACATCCTCAGGCAACCACTCTTCTGATTTCTATTGCCATAGATTACTTTCTCCTGTCCTTAAAGCTCACATAAATGAAATCAAACATTGATGTCTGGCTTCTTTCAATCAACGCGACTTGTGAGAGCGATTCATTCGTAAATGCTGAGGAGCATTCCATTGCAAGAACAGATCACAGTTTGTTCTTCTCCTGTGGGTGGACATGTGAACTGTTCCCAGGCTAGGGAACTATGGTAAGTCACTTTGATTTGTTTTTAAAGGATGTAACCACCTTGCTTGTACAGGTTCATGGGATAAACCCCGTTTGGTCATGATGCAGCATCCTTTTCATATATTATTGTATTTAACTTGCTAATATTTTGTTACATATATTTGCATCCACGTGCAAAAGGAATAGTTGTTTTTTTGGGGGGTTTGTTTTGTTTTGTTTGTATTTTCTTTGTCAGGTTTTGGTATAAGGGTTATACTGGCCTCAAAAAAGGATTGGGAAACATTCTTTCCTCTTCTATTTTCTGAAAGAGTTTTATTAAGATTGACATAATTTCTTCCTTAAATATTTGATAGAATTCACCAGTAAAATCAGCTCTGTCTGGAGTTTTCTCTGTGAGTATTGTATATGACATTATGAATTCAATCTCTTTTATGTATATAAGGTTATTCAGATTTTCTATTTCTTCTTGTTCCAGTTTTGGTACATTGTTTTTTCAAGAAACTTGTCCATTATATCTCAGCCATCAAACTTATTGGCATGAAGTTATTCTTGGTAGTAGTAGACCCTCATATTCTTGTAATCTCTATAGGATCTATAGTGATGCTTCCTCTTTAATTCCTAACACTAGTAAATTGTGTATTCTCTCTTTTTCATTATCAGTCTTGCTAACACTTTATCAATTTTATTAATCTTCTCTAAGTTTCATTCTAAGAATAAAATAGAGTATCTGATCATTTTCTCTACTTTTTCCTGTTTTCTATCTGTTCTCTTCATTAGTATTTCTTCCTTTCTACTTACTTTGGGTTCAACTTACTTTTCTTTTTCTAGCATAAGGTGGAAACCGAGGTGGCTGGTTTTAAACATTTTTTCTTCACTGATTATGCATTTAAAGTTATAAATTTCCCTCTAAGAACTGATAAAGATGCATACCATAAATTTTGATATACTGTGTTTTCTTTATCATTTGGTTTGAAATATTTTCTAATTTTCCTTGTAATTTCTTCTTTGACTTATGGGCTCTAGAGAAGTACACTATTTAATTTCCAGGAAGTTGGGAGTCTTCTACATATTTTCTTGTTACTGATTTCTATTTTGATTCAGCTGAAGTCTGAACACATACTCTGTAAGGTGTCAGTCCTTTGAAATGTACTGAGGGAACTGGCTGTAGCTCAATTGGTAGGGCTCTGGTTTACCACATGGGAGGCCCCGGGTTCATTTCCCGGGGCCTCCTTGAGCAGGCAGACCACCTCGAGAAGGCAAGCCACCGTGGGCAGGGCAAGCCGCCGTGGGCAGGGCAAACCACTGCAAGCAGGCAGGCTGCCGCACAGTGAGCTGACTCGGCGGGATGCTGCAGCAGGGGGAGACAAGCAGACACAGAAGAACGCAAAAAGATGAACACAGCAAGAACAAGCAGCAAGGGGGGGGATATATAATAAAAATTTTTTTAATTTAAAAAAAAAAAGAAAAAAGAAATGTACTGAGACTTGTTTCATGGCCCAGAATATGATCTATTTTGATAAACATTAAACATTCCATGTGCTTTTAAAAATACTGTATATTCTCTAGTTGTTGGGCTAGTATTTTACAAAAGAAGTTGATGGTGTTGGTCAATTTTTTATATTCTTTTTTTGGTCTACTTTTTAAAAACTCAATTCTTGAGGGAGAGGTTTTAAAGTATCTAGCTATTGTTGTGTTTCTCTATTTCTTTTCATTCTGTCAGCTGCATGTATTTTTAAGCTTTATTATCAGATGTATACACATTAATGATTCTTACAGCTTCCTAATTTACCCTTTCATCCTTAGGGAATATCCCTCTTTATTCCTTGTTTTGAAGTCTACTTTGTCTTGTATTAATACAGATAGAAAACAGCTCTTTTACTTCATTATTTGAATGTTATATCCTTTTACTTTCAGCCCATTTGTATCTTTTTATCTAAAGTTTCTGTAGAGAGAATATAGTTGGGTTTTGTTTATTTATACAATCTGGAAGTCTCTGCTTTCAAATTAATGGCTAGTCTATTTACTTTTAAAATAGTTATTGATATGGTTGAGTTTAGGACAACTATTATTTTTGTGACTTTTTTTCTATTTTTTGTTCCTTTCTTCCTCCTTTCAGGTTAATCTGATATTTTTAATATTCTATTTTAATTCCTCTATTGGCTTATAGCTCTACCTCTTTGTGTTATTTTTTCAGAGTATACTCTAGGAAATATAATACAAATCTTTCACTTAGAGAGTACTTAATTTCACATTTATAATCAAAATTGTATGAGAATAAGTGTGGACTAGTGCGAGACTGAGAATCTCCTGGGGCCATAGCCTTAGAGGCCCCCCAAACTTCCACGGGCTTTACCTCCAGAATTCCATGAGGTAGGATCTCATGGTTAAAATGCCAGGAAAATATCCCTAATGGCTCTGGTAGGGGAAGGAAAAGAGAAATCATTGTGAAATATACCCAAACCCTTCTCCTTAATGAAGGCCTATCCTCCAAGGGAAAGGCTTTACCAGAGATTTTCACCAGCTGGGTGGAGAGAATTTTTTCCATTCCAGCCCCCTCTAGCATTCCAGTCCCACCTAAGGGGATCAAAACACATTGGCAGCAAGGATCCGGGCTTCAAGGAAAAAGATTAGGAATGGGTGGCCAGGGCATGGAGTAGGAGGTATGGGAGAGACAAGGCTATAGAACTAGGGAAACCTTTGTAAAGGTCACAGGCCCAAGACACAGGTCCATGAAAACACTGAATTTTAGTCATATCATCATACCAATAGGGCTCCACTATAATAATAGTATATTACAGCTGAAAAAGCTACAAAACACAAACACTCTTATGAGGAGTATTTAGGGAATCCCAAAGTCAAAAGGGGAGGCCAAAACAAAGACATTAGAAGAATATAAAGTCTCTGGCTCCTTTTGTTACAGTAAAGATTAAACACAGCTCAACTCCTAGCCAGGTTAACATAAATCCTCACACTAAAGGCCTCAGTTCCTATTACCTAATACAACGTATCTGGCTTTCAACAAAATGTTACAAGGCACGTCAAAATGCAAGAAAAACAGTCTGAAGAGACAAAGCAATCAACAAAACCAGACTCAGATTTGACACAGATGTTGGAATTATCAGACAGGGAATCTAAAATCACTATGATGAATATGCTAAGGACTGCAATGGAAAAAGTAGGTTACATGCAAAAACAGATGAGTAATGTAAGCAGATGAAAACTCTAAGAAAGTATCAAAGTAAATGCTAAAAATTGAAACCACTGCAACAGAAATGAAAAATGCTTTCGATGAGCTTATCAGTAGACTGGACACAGCTGAGGAAAGAATCAGTGAGCTTAAGATAGATCAGTAGAAACTTCCCAAATTGAAAGGCAAAGAAAAAAGAACACAACATCCAAAAACTATGGGAAATTTTCAAAAGGTGTAACATAGGCATAATTGGAATACCAAAGGGGAAAGAGAGAGCAAAGCAGAAGAAATATTTGAAGTAATAATAGTCAAGAACTTTCCAAAATTAATGACACACTCCAAATCACAGGTCTAAGAAGCTGAGAGAACACAAAGCAGGAAAAATACTCCCCCCCCCCATCACAACCATGCCTATTACATTCAAACTGAAGAAAATCAAAGACAAAAAGAAAATCTTTGTCACCTTGCCTCTAGAGGGAAAAGGATAAGAATTACTGATCTCTTATTAGAAACAATGCAAGCAAAAAGAAGCAGAGTGACAAAAATCACCAGAATAGAATTCTATATCAATTGAAAGTATCTTTCAAAAATGTAGTAGAGATAAAGACTTTCTTAGACAAACAAAAACTGAGGGATTATTTCCAGCAGACCTGTCCTGCATGAAAGTTAAAAGAAGTTCTTCAGGCAGAGGGGAAACAGTATAGGTCAGAAACTTGGATTTACATTAAGAAAAAAAGAGCATCAGAGAAAAATAAATGAAGATTAAATCTTCATTTTCCTCATTCTGAAGTGATCTAAAAGATATTTTAAAAGTAATAATAGTAACAATATATTGGCTGATTATAGCATACAGATGAATGAAATGAATGACTACAAGGTCACGAGTGAAAGGAGGGAGTGATTGGGAATACTGTCATAAGGTAACTGCACTATATCAGGAGGTATAGTGTTATTTGAAGATGGACTAATTCAAAATGTATACTTTAAACTCTAGGGCAACCATAAAAACAATTTTTTAAAAGTATAATTGATAAGCTGAGAGAAGAGATCAAATGCAAACATATAAAATATTCAATTAAGATCAAAGGAGGCATAAACATACAGGAAAAAAAGAGTCAAAGAACAAAAGCAACTAATAAAAACCGAATGTAGCAGATATTAATACAACTATATCAATAATCACTAAATGTGGGCCCGGCTAAATAGCTCAGTGGATAAGAGTGCTGGTGTACCACATGGGAGGCCCCAGGTTCGGTTCCCAGGGACCTCTCCGAGCGGGCAGACAGCCTTGAGAAAGGCAAGCTGCCGTGGGCGGGGCAAAGCCTCCGTGGGCAGGGCAGAAAGCCGCCACGGGCAGGGCAGAGCCCCCACGGGCATGGCAAAGTCACCTGTGGAAAAAAAAAAAAAAACGGAGCTGCCACCTGCAAAGCGCGGAAGCCGGGCAGCCCGCAAAAACATGGAGGACTGATGCCTGCAAAACGTGGAGCAGAGCCGCCCATGAAAGCGGAATGGAGCCACCCACGAATGGAGTGAGCCGCCGCCGTGGAGGGCCAACTCGGCACGTCACCGCAAAAACGGGGAGAGACAAGAAGCAGACATAGGAAAAAAAAAAACACAGAGGAATGGACACACAGCAAGAGCAAGCAGAAAGGGGGGGGCGGGGATTGTAATAAAAATAAATAAATAAATAAATAAAGACTGATGGAGTCATTAAAAAAAATCACTAAATGTGAATGGTCTAAATATATGAATAAAAGGATAGACATTGTCAGTGTGGATACAAAAACAAGACTCAACTACATGTTGTGTACAGGAACTTACTTTAAGTATAGACTTAGGTTAAAAGTACTTCTTGGTGAAGTAGAAGACTCAGGATTCTGTTATCTTCCTCTGAAGACTACTGATTTTTCTCCCAGTAGATTACTCCCTTATGACCTTGAACTTGTGGAAGCTTAGTTTTAAACTTTGTTAGGCCATCTCTGTTTCAAGTCTTTCCTCATTCCAAAGCAAATTTCTTAATCTTGGGATATATTTTTTACTTCTAAGGCATGGTCTTTATGGGGTTTCTTGCAAAGCATACATGGCTCCTCTAACCTAACATGGTGGGAATAAAACTCTGTATTCTGTCACACAATTAGTTCACAGTAACTGAGATATCTGCTCAATGTTTTCAGGCTTCCAGCTGTTGATTTCCACTGGGTTCCCTAGAGTTTCCCCACACATGCAAGATTTAGAGTCATACAAGATTTAAAATATTTATAAGCAAAAGTGGCTCCCCCATTTGTGGCTTACTCCTTTCTATATATGCCTTCTCAATTTCAAGGTGCTCTGGCAACTCCTAACTTCATGCTTTGAAACCTCAGCCCAATAAGACTGGGGGCTTTGTGCTTTAGTTCAAGCAACCCTGCATCTCAAAGATTATCCTCATGGAAGAAACCATATATACATGTATCTTATCTGGTATGGTTCCTTTCTTTCTAGGCTGGAATCCCTTCTATTTTCTGCTTGTTTCAATGCCTTTAACCACTTGTTTTTTTATATTGTCCAAAGTTTATAATTGTCATCGGTGTGAGAGTTGGGGTAACACAAGCTACTCCTCTATTACCAAGCATCATCATTTTCATCTTTTAGAAAGAATACTCTTGTCAGTGTGGCAGTTGGATTGGATTGAGGCAATTAAGAGATCAACTGGAAATTTTTAATAGTACAGGAGGAAATAGAGGAGACATTTAATGAGGACCTGAACTAAGGATAAGCATTCTCCACTTCTCTTTAAGGAAAAGGGAAGAGATTAGAAATTATAATGAGATAGTACCTATTGGACTTTGTCAGTGATTGAATGGGAGATAGCAGGAAAGAGTGTGGACCTCCTAGCTTCTTAGTTTGGCTGATTGGCGTTAAATTAGGGAATAGCCAAGAAAGGGTGTTCTTTAGATGGAAGAGAATGGTCAATTCAGTTTTAGAAATATTGGGTTCAAGGATTCTATGAGACATCCAAAGGTTGAGTATAATGATTTGGGCCTCATAAAAAAAGGTCTGGTGGGAGATGTAGACTTTAGAATCAAATTTTGCAGCCATGAGCATAGATGAGATCACTCAACTAGAAAATGAAGATCGAGTTCAAAATCCATGGTCCCTAGACTCTTAAAGATGAATAACAGGAGTTTCTGGAAGATGGCGTTGGGGCAGGCAGGCAGGGCTCAACTCTCTCACAAAAACAAGGGAGAAAGGGCCAAAAGGTGTCCAAGGGACCTGCTTTGGGGGTTAGCAGACCAGGACAGTGCTACACAACTACCAGGAGGCTGAGGGATAGAGAGACGAAGAATGCAAAACAACACACATGAGTTACCAAATCCCCATTGTGGCCAGGAATGGCTCCCATCCCCCATCCCCAAGATGTTAAGCCAGATAAAACCCCAGGCTCACTGCAGCCAACTGAGAGGGGAACAGCAATCTTCCTCCCTGGCAGCTGTTACAAGGGAAAAGAGAGGGGAGTCACGGGGCTTCTATTCTGATTTTGACCAGCAGAGCCTGCTTTGAATCTCAGCTCCAACCAGACAAAAACACAGGGAATTGGAAATTGGAAGAAACACCTCTGTGGAAAGGTGTGCCAACAAGTACCATGTGCTGGCCAGTCAGGAAATTGCACAGAGAAAAACTGCTTTTAGGTCTCTCTTAACGCCAACTCCTGGGAGAAAATCTGCACCCCATTAGTGAGTCGCTGGCCTGATTTTGATAACTTAAGCTGGGAAATTTTAAAGACTTAAATAAATTCAACCAAATATCAAGGCAGAGCTGTGAAAAAAAATAGGCAAGAAAGAGAAATTGGCTATCAGAGTAAATTCACCAACATATTCAGATGCCTAGATATCAACAGAAAATTACAAGCCATACTAAGGAAAAGGAAGAGATGGCCCTGACAGAGGAAAAAAATATATCCTGAGATACAGGATTTAAGACAATCAATGATAATCACAGAAATCTCCTAAATCAATGTTTACATGAAAAAGAAGAAAGAGCTAAAATTGAAGATATAACTGCACACTTGGAGGAACTAGAAAAAAAACTGTAAACTAATCCCAAACCAAGCCAAAGGAAAGACATAGTAAGGATCAGAGCAGAAATAAATGAAATTGAGAATAACAACAACAGCAACAAAATAGAAAGAATGACCAAAACCAAAAGTTGGTTCTTTGAGAAGATCGACAAAGTCAATAAACCCTTAGCTAGATTGACAAAAAAAGTAAGAGAGAAGATGCAAATAAATAAAATTGGAAATGAGATGGGGGACATTACCATTAACCCTGAAGAAATAAGAGAGATCATATGAGGATACTATGAACAACTGTATGCCAAAAAACTAGAGAATGTAGAACAGATGGACAAATTCCTAGAAACACACAAACCATCTACACTGATCCTAGAAGAAACAGAAGACCTCAACAAACCAACCACAAGTAAAGGGATTGAAAGAGTCATCAAAAACCTCCTAAAGGCACAGGCCCCTGCGCAGGGAAGAGCTGCACCAAAAAAAAAAAAAAAAAAAAAAAAAAAAAAAAAAAAAAAAAAAAAAAAAAAAAAAAAAAAAAAAAAAAAAAAAAAAAAAAAAAAAAAAAAAAAAAGACGATGACACAACCAGATAGAAAAGAAAGAAAAAAAACACCAAAACTCCCAAAGATGAAAGGCCCAGGACCAGACAGCTTCACAGGTGAATTTTACCAATCATTCAAAGATGATCTAATATCAATCTTGCTCAAGCTCTTCAAAAAAATTGAACAGAAAAAAAACACTACCAAACTCATTCTATGAAGCCAACATCACCCTAATAACAAAACCAGATACAGAGACTACAAAAAAAGAAAATTACAGACCAATATCCCTCCTAATGTACATAGATGCAAAAATCCTCAATAAAATATTTGCAAATTGGGTTTTATCCTAGGTATGCAAGGGTGGTTCAGCACAAGAAAATATAATTAGTGTAGTAAACCACATAGATAAATTGAAGAAGGAAAATCACATGATCTTCTCGATGCAGAAAAAGCATTTGACAAAATACAGCAAACTTTCTTGATAAAAACACTCCAAAAGATAGGAATAGAAGGAAGCTTTCTCAATATGGTAAAGTGCATATATGAAAAACATACAGCTAGCATTGTACTCAATGGTGAAAGACTGAAAGCTTTCCTGCTGAGATAAAAAGCAAGATAAGGATGCCCACTATCTCCACTGTTATTCAATATTGTGCTAGAAATTCTAGCTAGAGCAATTAGGCTAGATAAAGAAATAAAAGGCACCCAAATAGGAAAGAAAGAAGTAAAACTTGCACTATTTGCTGATGATATTGATCCTATATCTAGAAAATTCTGAAAAATCCACAGCAAAACTACTAGAACTAAAAAACGAGTTCAGCAAAATGGCAGAATACAAGATTAATACACAAAAATCAATAACATTTCTACTCACTGCTGATGTGCAATCTGAGGAGGAAATCAGAAAAAAAATTCATTTATAAATAGCCACTAAAAGAATCAAATATTTAGGAACAAACTTAACCAAGGACATAAAGGACCTGTATCCAGAAAAGTACAAAACATTGCTAAAAGAAACCAAAGAAGACTTAAATAAATGGAAGGACATTCCATGATCACGGATTGGGAGCCAAATATCATTAAGATGTCTATTCTACCCAAACAGATTTTCAGATTCAATGTAATCCCAATAATAATCTCAATAGCCTTATTGGTAGAAATGGAAAAGCCAATTATCAAACTTATTTGGACGGGTAAGGGGCTCCAAATAGCCAAAAATATCTTTAAAAAGAAGAATGAGGTTGGAGGACTCTCACTTCCTGATTTTAAAGCATACTACTTGGCTACAGTGGTAAAAACAGCATGGTTCTGGACAGACTGGCCAATGGAACTGAATCAAAAACTCAGAAAAAAACCCTCACATCTACAGTCAAGTGATTTTTGACAAGGTTGTCAAGCCCTCCCAGCTGGGCCAGAAGAGTCTATTCAACAAATGGTGCTGGGA
>PVKH010023437.1:0-13854 GCA_004027955.1 Chaetophractus vellerosus
GCAACACCTACTCTAATTTATTGATGGACTGTTTAAGACGGGTGTTAACCTGTTTGTCTTGCATTATAATTGAATTCAGTCTCTAGGCTACAGAAATTTGAGAGGTTCATCCTTTCTCAATCAATATGCTCCCCTTCAGTGACCCATTTCAAGACAGCTTCATAAAAAATAATGTATTTTGTTTTAATAAATTTAAACACTATGACAGCTGCTCAATTTTTATTGGTTGTTTTTTTTTCCCCTTCAGATGTCTCTGCTGCCGTGTGAAGCCAAGCTCACAATCAATAGTAATTGATTAATCAGCATCCCCTCTGAACAAAGGTGCTAATCAGTTTTTGATTAGTTCATCAAACCAGATGCAAAGGCAGGCCAGCCCAGCCTGAAAGTTCATCAGGGCTCTGCATGACTTACGGCCGGAGCAGTGAATGGCTGCAGTGGTCCGGGAGGGACACACAACTCAACTGTTAATTTAACTGGATTGTTTTGAACGCAAACAGTTGTTGGTTTACTGTGCCTGACTTGGGGGTGATTGTTAGAAGTGCAGCAAAGATGCACCTGATGTGGTGTGGAGCTGAGAGCCCCGCGGGATTCCTGACTGATGATGCTGGTGGAAGAGGTGGAGGGCTGGTTTAGCCATATTTCCTAAAGAGCAAGACAATTTCTTTTGCATATCTCAGGGATCCTTGTCTGGCTTACATGCCAACAGGGATCAGGACCAAGCCCGCATGAGAAGTCCGTCCTTTCTTAGTGACTTCTTGGGAAGATCCAATCTGCCCAGGGCCACTGTGTCAGGGTCGTTTTATTTAGGGTCAGTATCAGAACCGAGACCATCTGCAACCAGGCATGCAAGCAGAAATGATGTACTTCCAGCATTACACTGTAGGTAGGCAGAACTTATCTACTCTTACTTTAAAAGAAAACCAGTTTTTGCAACTTCTCTAAATAGACCACAAATAAGAGTGAGGCCAAAACGAAACAGCCACTCCCTCAGTGAGCTGGCTACCTTTCTTGCTATCTGTCCTTCCATATAAGTTCTTTGGGATCTGGAATTCATTTGTTCATCCAGATGATATCTGAGTGATTCCCACATCCAGACATGACTGGGTGCTGGGCAGACAGCAGTGAAGAAAAGCAAGCCGTATTGGCCTTGGGAGCTTACGCTCTGGAAAAAGCCAGCAGAAAGAGCACAGGTCTGACAGAGGCACACAGTAGGCAGTAAATCTGCTTAGTCCTGGAAGACTTACTCCCTTAAGCTCTGCACCTCCTCAGCCAACCACGCACAGGAGCTGCAATATGGAACCTTCCCTTCCCTCAGGCTAGAGTGAGCATGCGCATTTCTGTGCCTTAGCCTCCATCGCAGTGCCAAGGAAGAAATGACTGGTGAAAATATTTAAGAAGCTGTAGCTGTTTGGCAGAGAAGTCCCACAACACCATGGGAGCTCATATAATTGCTTAGCTCTGACCACTTTAAATCTCCTCCCTCCCTCCTTTTTAGGATATGCTTCTTATTCTGGATTAGTAACACCCAAATCCTGGAAACAAGCATGAAAACTACTTTTGCAAGAGCTCAGTGTGCTGTGAAAAAGGTCTGAAGTGGATAATTAGTTTACATCATGGTGTGTGACAAAACAACTGCCCCCTCCCCCCTTCTTCCCTGCCCCTTCCCAGCCCTACTTCTGAGAGAAGGATGACATGGCTTTTCTAGTCTGTTCCACAGAAGTAGATGGTCAATGTGATTTTTTTTTTAAAAAGAGATCTTGTCACATAATCCAACATCCTTAAACTGCTCTGTAACACGACAAAATTTCTCCTGAACCATGATACATTTAGGCTGCAAAAATTATTTTAAGTCACTGCACATTAAGAGAGTGGCTTGAGCACAACCTCAAATTAACTTTCCCTCCCCTGTACCGATAGCACCTGCCCCAGACGAGAACTATAAATACCACTACCACAGGGCAGAGCGGTGGGGGGGAGGAAGAAAGAACATTGGTGAAAAGCGTGTTTCTCTTCAGGCTGAAAGTCCACCATTTCTAACTGACTGCTCAGCAAACCAAACGGCCATTTTGTGGACGCGGACAGAGCACCCACAGGTTGGACACTGCAGCGCCTTACCTAATGACTAGCCCTTACCTGAGAGGTCCTCACTGTCCAGTTCTTCTGCGGAATTGGGCAACTGAGTAAGGCCTTACAAGTAAAAACAAATCGTTTTTCTTTCCATTCCTCGAGGGACATAAACAAAACACTTAAGAACTGTGGATGAATCTCTTAAAAAACATGAGCCAAATCTCTTGCTATCTCTCTCTCTTTTTTTTTTGGATAGCTCAAATGTATCAAACCATAAGTACATTTCTCCAATCATTTAATTTCATTATTGCTATACAATCGAGGCAGAAAGATTCCTCAGTCTCCACTGTTCAAAGCACATGAAACATGAAGGTGAATGTTTAAAATCACTCATTCATAGCAGCATGCGGAAAGAAAAAAGAAAAGCCTGATTGTTAGCTATCAATGCTCTGATATAGCTCTTTAATACAATGTATTTAGATGTTACATACTGATGTATGTAAGTTTTATTTCACATTTTATTGTAAATTGAAATCCTTTGCCAATACTGACAAATATAGTTCATTACCAATTTATGATTATCTTGGATTACATATTTCAAAATGGCACAACATCTGTTAACTGCAGACTGCAGGTTATGCCTTCATCGGAAAATCTGATCCGCAAAATGATTTTTTTAAAAGAGAACTTCATAAATCAATGGTATTCCTGAAAAAACAAAAACAAAAACAAAAAAACCAACAACCCTCAAAGCTGAAAAAGCAGTTAGGTCAGGAGATAATCAAGTGGGGACTTGAAATGACTATACCCACATCACCGCCAATGCTGGCCAGCTGGGATGGCTCTTAGCTAGCTCTGATTGGAATTCAAAGGGGTGAGGAGGGAGTTGATAAACAATGGGAGGCTCAGCTAGGAGAAGGATTCCGTTGCCTCCTGCTTTATTTGCAAGCTGATTCTTTAGTGAGGTTTATTAAACAACACAAAAAAATTAAGACAATCGAGGAGGCCTTGTTCTTGAACTGTTCCACTCAAAGTCCCATCTGATCGCCCCGGGTCCTCTAATTCACACGATGGGTGCTCAGACTTCTCTAACAAGACTTGGGACTTTTGTGGTATTTGTGGAACTGTTAAACTGCAAGTTCTCTGAAGGGGAGAGGATGTCTTGTTTAGGTTTTCATTTTTCCCTTCTCCTATGGCCAAGCCCAAAGTGTACTGTATTTGCTGAATTCATGATTTAGGAGTAACGCTCAGTAAACTACCAACCAGAGCACAAAAGCAGCCAAAAGAAATGCTCTGGAAACAATGTCAAACTGAGCACACCACTTAAAAAACACAATTTAACCAAAATGATCAAGTGCAAACGGTCAGTAAAGACTTGGATTTTATAAGCTGCTTAATAAAGATACTGACTTAATATTGGTAACCAGAGTTGCTTTTGAGAAAGGAGGATGTCAATTTATCAACTGGTGAAGAAGAATTTCCTTCATTGCCTCTGGATGCCAATATTCAAGGGCAGTTGTCAATTAAAAATAGGAGGATTTCAAGCCCACAGGTATTCCCAAAATATAGATTTAAGGCAACTCAAGGGAAAGCAGTGAGTAATGCAATGAATTATAGAGGCAACCAAGAACGGATCATAGCCATTTGTTCTGAAATCTGATTGGCTGAAAGTATTCCTATTTCTAATTGGCTTTATTCATTGTATAAAGACTGATGAATGCAATTATTTGAATAATTGTTATAAATGGGCAACATAAAGTACTTCTCTGTAGTTAATTATGAATTTGCAGTTCTCAGAAGGCTAATCCCTCACTTTTACGTGGCCCAATGAATATCAAAGCATTCTACATACATGCTTGGTGCCCACTGAATCATATTAAACAAGGATGTTTCAAGTAGGCAGCTTTACTGCTGAAGGTTTGGTTTCCTTTGGGAGGGCATTAGAAAACTAATAAAAAAATAAAGACAAATAAGTTTATGAAAGATCATTGATATGCAAAGTTTCCCATTAAAAAGCAACAGACAGTTGATGTACACCTCATTAAAGATGAAACTGTCATTTTTAATGGCATAAAGTTTAAAATAGACCAAATCATCTGGAATCTACTGCTTGGATTACACTCTAAAGTGGGAAGCCATTGAGGATAGTGGCATTGAATTTGTTTTTGCACTACTATTGTATTTTATGAATTTATAGTGCTCTGCCATAGTCTGATCATTTCTGAAGAAGTATTAAGAAGAGTTTACTGAAACCCTGGGTGGTCAAGTGATGACAAGCAGCAAAATTTACCTCCTGAAATTGCTTTTGCTTAAGTATATTTCCTTCATGTTAAAAACTATACACCTCTTGTTTTCTCAAAGAAACAGACAAAGATGCATTTTATGAAGCACAGCATATTCTTCATAAGGAAACTGCACAATTTAAGAAGTGGGAAATTACCTCGTTTTTTTCTCTTTAAACTTTTATATCATCCATTAAAGTCCCTTTTTTCTCTTTGTTTCTAATTAGAATGTATTCTTTAAACATTGTTAAATTAACAAAAGCTGACTTTTCATCCATATGGGATATTTCTAAACAATCAATAAAACGCTAAGCTGCAAACATGATAATTTACTATGTGCACCACAAGGGCGCCTTCAGCAGAGATGTGTACTCTGTGCCTTCCTGGGGGCACGATGGGCTTTAACACACCCTAAGCCGTCTCAGAAACTGCCTCTGCAGTTGTTACTCCGCCTTTTCAAGGGATAGTGCTGGCTTCTAAAAGTGGTATGTGGCAATTTTAAAGCTCGTTCAGGAAAACTTCAGAAAATTGGGAAAGGATAAGAAATCCTGGAGACATTTAAATAAAATTCAGGTCAAGGTCAGGCAAAATTTAAATGCTGATCGATTCACAGTGCATCAGAGTGTCTTTTTTTTTTTTTTTCAGAAAATTTCAAAAACAAATGATCAAATAAAGCCCACTGGCCCTCGTACCATTCCCAAGATGAAAAACAAAGTAGGCGATGGTCTCGCTCTTACCTAGGCGGCATACATTTGATCACTTGGCCATGTTATGGAAACTGTTACTTCCATCACCAGCCATGAGTTCAGACGCCCCGGTAGTTTTAATCTAAAAGCTCAGCCATCCTGTTCTTCCTGCTTTGTCAGCTTTTGTGGAGAGTTTTTCCCTTCTTCCCATTAGCAGAAATTCGGTTCACACCGTTAAACAGTAGCACATTGTTTCCAAACTGCATATCAAGGCTGAAACACAATCTTCAGGTCCTGCAGCCATTCATAAACCTCTTTAGCTTTGTTCTTGGGTAGAACATACAATGTCTGCAGAGTCCCTTGACTGAATGACAGCTTTGAATGCCATTGTTATGGACTCAGACAAAGAGATGGGCATAGAGGCACACACACAGATGGTGGACATAGCGGTTGCAATAATGCGCACTGCTGGCCATTTTTCTTTAAAATGGGCTGAAGGATTTCCCCACGAATGAATATAAAGTAAGGTGAGAGAGTGTCATGTGCTTTTAGAATTCTACCACGGCTGGTACTACTTATAAAAGAAGTCAGGGAAAGGGAGATTGAGGGGACGGGGGACGGAAGGGCAGCGGTCTAGGGTATGAGCACGGACCTGGCACAGGCCAAACGTTTTTAAATCAAAACTGAAAACGAAAAATTATTCTTCGGAGGGGTTCCCAGTTTGAGTCTTCCCACGACTGCATACTGAATTTTAAACTATTTAAAAACTGATTCGGAATATAAAAATTCATGAGACCATCAGCCTCTAATGTATCAAGAGGTGGAAAGCAAAAGGGCAGGTAGACTGGAAAATAATAAAATAGCGGAGAGATGGAGCTGGAGCTAGAGCTAGATGGAGAGAGAGAGAGACAGAGCCCCTCAAAGCCCGAGGGAGCCAGCTGACTGCAGTGCAGCAGAAGCACAAGCACTATTCCGGACCGTGGCATGCTGTCACCCGGACCCCCACACAGGGGAGGAGGGCGGGGCAAAGGGAGAAGGGGGCACACAGGGCAGAGGAAGAACAAGGCACAAGACACTTACAGAGAAGCGCCCACATTGACACGAACAGACTACAACAAACCATCACACGCGCCCACACATCAATGATCATAATAGCGACGATACCATCCGTGCTTTAAGTCACTCATGCATCTCTGCCATCAATTTCAGACCATGTGGTGTCGGGATCTGGCAGAGTGTGTTTTGCATTGCTCAACATGCACACACAACACAGGATTCTTCCTGTCCAGGCCTCAAGGATGAGCTCCAAAAACACAAATGCTCAAGAACCTCATTCAAAACGAAGATCGCTTGGGTCACACCTAGTCTAAAAATCCCATTCTTACACTCACATTTATCTTTACTTTCAATTAGATCCTTAAAAACACATTGTGGCTTGTGGTTTGGTTTCTTTTTGGAGAAAATCCATTTGATTTTGAATCATGCCCATGCATTTCTAACCTTCCAATACATGCTTATTCCAATCAGATATTGGTAAGAACAAACAGTCAACATACATAAACTGGTATACTTCATACACACTCTAGCAACACAAGCTTGAATAAAATATATTAATGAGTCTTCAAAGGGAAAGTGTTTTTATTAATTACTTTTTTTTTAATAAAAGAGAAATCTGGAAGGAAATCCAATATGAAAAATTTTAAGACCATAAGATGGTCACAACTGCCTGGCCTTGTATGTCTTGTCATTTAAGTTGCCAAGTTATCAAACCACTGAACATTTTTCTAGGCCCAGATCACCATACTGAACATCTAATGATTGTTCTTAAATGAATCCAAGTCAAGTGGTTGCTACACTAAAGAAGTTGGAGTTTCAGCCACAATTCATGAGAACAAAATTAGTTTTATCTCTTCATCTCTTTGGAATTCTGACTCCAGCTCAGTAATTTACACCAAATTCTATTACCAATATTTTCTATCCTGACAACTGACTTGTTAGTATTTTTTCTCCTCTGTCAAGTAAGTAAAATTCTAGCTATTACTTTGGCTTTCATTAAAGCTTTTTGCTGTGGGCTAGAGAGTCTGCTGTTCAAATAGTGGTGGGGGCCCTGTGGGAGGATGCTATGGGGGCTTTTGGAAAGCGAGAGAATGTATTTATAAATGTGCTATACAGTGGTCAACCTTCTCTCCTCTGCTGCTAATCGTCCAGTTTAAAGTATTTATTCTCAACATTTCTCAGCTCTAGTTGTTGATATCTTTCTTATGCACTGCCAGCCAACAAAATCCTCCTGAGGCCTCAGTGCCTTAGACGCTGTCCCCTAATCAATAAGACAGTGGTTGCGTCTCACGACACACAAGCATCGCCGTTCCCTGCAAAGGGAACACTATAAAGTCACATTTAGAGTGTCTACCACAGGAAATCACCTTCCCTTTCTCTCTCTCCAGAGAGAAAGTTCTAATCAAAATCAGTATCTTAAAATCAGAACTGACCCCGAAGTTAGCTTTACATTTTTCAAAGCAGGGAACAAATTTCGTACATTAAATACCCTGTCCAACTCTCAGGCGTACATCCCTCAGAGTAATGTAAGTCCATGGGTTTTTTTGGAAGAGACATAGAACACAGAACTCTGGAGTTGTAGGAAACGAAGGACCAATGTCTCTTCACTGATCTCACAGGATTTAGGAATCTTAATGCTTACATTTGACCCTGTAGTTAATTATATACAGGAAGCTCAGAACTTAAGAGTATCTTAAAAAGAATAGAACAAGATCTCTTGAACTACATTAAAATAACTATAACACTCTGAGAATAATCGATAAAAGTCAGGAAGTGCTCAAGTAATGATGGAACCTACAAATAACTAAGCTTATTGGAGTGAAATGCCCGAGATGTAGCAAGCATTATGGGGCATTATTTTAGAAAGTGAAAGTTTTATACTTAATTGATTTCTCATGATTGTCAGTGCACCTGGCCTTTTAACTTATTGTATGTACTTTTCCCTCTGTGGCAATGACAGGAGAGGGTGGGGTGAGGGAGAGTGGGGTGAGGAGGGATATATTGCTCTGTACCTCAGGACCCCTCATCTGAAAGTCCAGATATGGGGGTGACCTGCCAAGCATCAAGGCCTGGCCTTCAAGGCTAGCTCTCACAGGGGTTGTTCACGTAGAGATTTCCAACTGGTTAGTCCTCAAATGCTAGCCCAGTTAAGGCAGGAAGTCTGTGCTGGGAGAGATGTTTCTGTGAAGTTGAATTAACAGTGCAGGGTTGGGTGATCACTGCTTGTCAATTAAATTTTTAACCCTGCACAACATGCAAAGTGATTCAAGTAGGTCTTTACCAAATAATTCTCTTGGCTTCAATTATTAAAATCCAGCCCATTTTCCAATGAACATATCTTTCTGCAAGCACAATATGGCCAGGGTGAGATCTGAGCTAACTCGAAAAGTGATATACAGATAAACTTTTCTTTATTTTCTAATTTTCTTATTGGAGAGACATAGAGAAGTTAATTGACTTGTTACAACCTCGTAAGTCAATGGTGAAATTGGGAAAAGGAGACCATATTGCCTGATGCCCCTTCTGGAACTTTACTCACTCAGTTTTTATCATCTTTTGGTTAAAATCTTAACTTTTTAGTATTTTGCCTACAAGATATCTACACACAAGTGATTTTTTAAAAGTCCTAGTTGATGCTGTTAAAATTTGCGTGTGGTATCTTTCTTGGTTGGGAAATCTTTCCTGATAAATGTTAACATGAACTTATATGAAAACATAGAGATTGAGGATAAAACGGTGAGAGGCTGGGGGACACGCAGTTCAGAACGTGGTTAAAGTCATGACTTCCCTAAAGGAGGGCACTGCTCTTCTGCAATGCCCCCTCATGCATTGGTTCAGGAGAGCTTGCTCCCTGACCCATCTATCCTTCAGCCTCTACGACCATGCAACACAAATGACTGCTCTTCAAAACGGACCTCAACTATAGCCTAGACATGAAAGCAAGCGAGCATTTAAATCGGGTCCTCCAGCTTTTAGGCAAATCTGAGGCTTTCTTGCAGTCACGTGCATTTCAGCATTTCGTGGAGTTCTGCCAATTAAGGAGGACCATGTGCAACTTCAGCGCATGCCTTCCCAGCCGCTGAGGAGGTGGCCTCGTCCCAGAGTGCAACAAAGGGCTGTGGAACTCACAACAGAAATGACAAGACCCGGCATCCTTTCAAGCCTTAAAAATTACGGTCTACTTATGAGATCGGTCTACTTGAAACATGATTTCCCTTGAAGACTGCATTTCTCTTTTTCCCAGGCTTGCCTTGCCTCTCAGCAGCGCTGAGGAAGTAGATAAACAGTAACGTGATACCAACCGTGAACTGCTGGTTCTGTCGTCGCCGTGGTGTCTACAGACGGGAACAGAGGATTGGAGGAAGGGAGGAAACAGGAGGAACGGCATGCAAAAAAAGGGAAAATGGAAAAAAATGGAACAGATAATATATGAGCAAGCTTTCAGAGACCATCGCGTGACAAGCAATAATAAATGAAAAGCAAAAAGCATTTGGAGTGAGTTGCACTGTTTTAAGACATGCCTTGAGCTCAAAGCTGCGAGCTAGTGAGGAAAACAGTAACCTCCTTGGTTCTGGGGGTCTTGCCAGGACACATATGTTTGCTAGTCAATAGTCATGGGAACATGCAAAGTGACGAGAAACGCCGGTGCAAACTCAGTGACTGCTAGGCGGCTCTTAACGCATCAAGGCTCAGGACTGCGACAGAAAAGCTCGGTCGGGAGGCTGCTTGAACAATGGATTCATACATTCAAACATTGCCTTTGCTTTAACCCAACCCACCGGGCACTCGGGCTTCTTGTCTGCCAACTAGGCATCACCGACTCCATCACTCTTGGGATTCTTTTCCTGCTTACGCTCAGATGCTTGAAGATGAATATATGGGCTTCAGTTTTCCATCCAGTATTATTTCAGCAGAGTGTAGCTGGAAAGTTCAATTAACTGGAAGGCCGTGGGAATGAACATGCTTATGGTTTCATAAATTACTTTACACACACACACACACACACACACACACACACACCATTCTTCATGCTGTAGCGTCTAATGTTACAATCTAAGAGCAAAAGCCTCTCCTGAAAACACCCAAGTCCACACAATCTGCCAAACGCCACTGCTAATCACATGACATTCCCCAAATTTTAATATCCAGCCACTCCTTGGCTCACAATTCAGAACCCACGCACTGCTGCGAGCTGCCGGGTGTCCTGCCTTCTACGGCTGGCACTGGGGATTAATGTGGTACTGTATTTTTTCCACTTCTAGATGTTCTTGCTGTGGTAGAAAATGTGATTTGCCTCTCTCTTCTGCTTCTGATGCTGTTCAAGTTTTCTCCTTCTTCTGCCAGGCTTCTATACCCGGCCTGATTACTGGCTTCTACTCACAGGAAATTCCTCAAGGGGCTGAGGCAAGTCAGGGAATTTTCTCTTTATTTTTGTCTAGAGAAGTGGGATAAATATCTATAAAAAGCACAAAGACTTTCTTTTTCCGTAGTCATTTGAATGCCACTCTTCTGGCCGGCTTCATTACAATGTCAACCATCTGGCAATGCTTTCCTTCTCAGCTCTGCACCTCTCAAGGATGTTCCCTTCCACCTACCACTGTCAGGCCAGAAAGGGTTACAACTACAGGGGGTTACTTGTCCTTTTTAACAATGCAGCTATTTAGCTGGTGATTATTTCTATGAGTTATGGAGACTTTATAGGACTCCTTCAGACTGGACACAGGCAATGTTTAAATGCAGTAGAATGTGCAACATAACTTTTTAAAAATTCAAATGAGCCTGGTGCTTCTGGTTTATAAATACGACACATGGATTCACACCGGCATTCCCCCTCAGTTGGCATGCTTTCCTTAGGCCCCTATGCCATTTAAAGCGAGAGGCCTTCTAAGGAGCCAGAATTAACCACAAGTCTGAGAGGCCACTGCAGCTTAATATAACTTATAGCTGAGTTTCTGAAGACTAGACGAAGGAAAGAAAAACAGAAGATATACCGCATAAGAACACAGTACTTACAAGGCAAGTCTGTATGCATAAAATAGCAGTAAAAACAATACAGGAAATTGTACAGTTGAAACATCTACAGCCAGATTCTCATGACATAATCACATCATCTCCTTAGTTGAAACATTCAAGTACAGCATTTGTCTGAGGTTACTTTAAATTTGGGAGGGTAAAATCAATGCACATTTGTACAGAAGCATTTGTATGCATGCTAATACATTTTATGGATAGACATTGGCTTCTTTCCAAAGTTAAAAAAAAACAACAACAATAAACACTTTGGCTCATTATCTTTGTAGTAGCACTTTTAAGATACTTTATTTTAACCAGGCAAATAATTAGTATAAAATGAAAGAAAGGGGGTGGAGTCAAACCCAAGGGTTAAAAAATCTTCAAAAATAATATCTCAGCATTAACCAATGACCCCAATTTACTGTCTTCTTACAACACAACATTATGTCCGCTTTATGATGAAATTAAACCAAGCAAAGCTAGACGTCAGCTCCTATGTGGGTACTAGGAAATAAATGAAGGCAAGTTCACAGTGCAGCTTGCTTTTCCATTCTGGGGATGGGAAATCCATCAATTGCACCCAAAAGGGGAGGAAAATAAGCATGTTAAGAAGGAAAAACATGTTCTAAACCAGTTAAAAGCAAACACATGTTCAAGTCAAACAGCACAGTTACTGTAGCTGGAAATGGCAGAACCACGATGAGTGATGGAGATGCCTGCAGCAGAAACAGGCTGGCTGCAAAGTTGAGAACAACTGAGGGTATATCTGGAGAGTTGCTGATTCCTTTTCTCTAAGAGCATCTGGTATGCTATCCGAACAGAGGTGGTTTCAAGTAAAGAAATAAAAAAAAATTCTTTAGAAGTGACTTTATGCTCCCCACAGGAGAGCACTATGACAGGATCTAATTCTCCTTCATAATTGCATTATGACTTCATGCAGAAACCAGGGATGCTCTGGCTCTGAAGCGAGTGCAGCTCTGTGAAGCAAGATTGATCAGGGTATCTTAATCATGAGACCGGATCAATCTGCAAGCCCACCTCCATGGATCAACTTGTGCGGTCACCATATTGTCTGATAACATTTTCAGTGTATGGGTAAACGGCCAATAGCATGTTAAAAATATTGTAATTATCTTGAAAAACGAGAGTTCCCAATGTCCTAACAAAGACTTTTTAAAATCTCATATTGTTGCTGCCTAGAAAAAAAAATCTTTGAGCTATACCTATAAGAAAACTAGGAAACAAAGAGGTGAGTTGGACTTAGGAGAATGTTAGGTTATGAAATTATAAAGGCCTAGCTGAGCCATTGTCTCTATATTAAAGTTTATTACAGCGAGGGCAAATTTATTGTACATTTATTTTCTATGGTCAACAAAAAACAATCCCATGTTCGTGCAAACCCAGTAAGTGTGTAAGGTCCTAAGAGCCATTCTCAGGCTGCTTTATGATTATAATCAAACGAGGTAGCCAAGGGAGGACACTGCCCTGCTCTGTGAAAGATGCACATTTCACTTCATATTCTTTTCTTAGTCTCTCAGCCATACAGTTTATGTGGCCCTATCTTAGATAAATGAAACATCACCTCTAGATCATGTTACATTATAAGATATTTACAAAGTAAAAAGGCTCTGACAATGTGTGAGATTAGAGCCACTAGCCATTTAACCAAGTAGCAAAAAAGAAAAAAAAAAAAAAAAGATTACTGCCTGAGAGGCAGCTGGGCAATATTTAGTTGAAACAGTCATGTGTAAGCTCCACTGTGGCCCATTCTAATCCTTTCATATGGATTCTCTCCAACTTAGAATTGTTCATTGAGTGTGACAGACTGGGGGTTTAAAACTAATCCATAAATTAGTCTGTGGTCTCAAACACAACGGGTGCCATAAATGAAAATGAAAATCCTAGAACAAAATTAAATTCACAACCTTAAATACCTTCTCTTCTCCAACTGCTCTGTGCGTGGTGCTCCTGCTTCGTAAAACGCAGATTCACTCGCTGTGAGACTGTCTTGGGATGTGTGAGGAAGGTGTACATTAAACAACGCACAGGGCAGTAACCCAGAGAAGCCAATCTGCTCGAAAGCAGAGCTTAATTGTAAAGAATTTAAATTCTCCCATTTTGATTGTCATAAGCTTAAATGAAAGCATACTAAGTCGTCCCGACATATTTTAATACACTTTCCCCCAGTTTATTTTCTTAACCAAAGTCAATAAGGAGCCAATGGGTTTTCTTAATTGAATTCCCCTTCAGTTTGTGTTATGGAGCTGCTTTAAATCTAGACACGAGGGCAGGCATGGAATTCCCTTGCCTATTGTATTTTTATAGTTGTGCTGTGCTGGCCCATATATATTCAATATAGTTCCCCCCCTCCCCCTTTATTTGACTTATTTGAAATCTACTAAAAGCAAAAAATAAATGCTGGAAAATTAAACTTTATTTTCTACTGGTTTCTGGTTTAATTTTCTTTCCACCTAGGTTATGCTTTAAATAAACTCCCATTTCTTAGGGATGGGAAAAGTGGATAGGAAGAGAACTATAGCGTAAAACCCAAATAGGAGAGTCATAATAAAGCTCTCTTACTTTTTAATGTTATCTCTCCTTTGAGTGAAGAGATTTTTGTGCCACAGAACAGCAGGACGGGGAGCTGATTTTTTTTGTTAAGCAATTTCAAGTTTTGTTAAAAGCTTCCTCAGAATTGTTCGCTAGTGCTGCAGTGCCCCTGAGATCTTTTCATTTGCAAACCAGATGTT
>PVKH010023438.1:0-13854 GCA_004027955.1 Chaetophractus vellerosus
AGCACCACGGTCTTGTCCTGCAGAGAGGAGGAGGCTTTCTTGGCCATACGGCATGTCCAGCCTCCCTGTTGGTTTTTAGTAGCCCGAGGGGTCAAGGGTTCACCATACCAGTTGTTGGCAGTAATATCTAGAGTTCTAGCAAAACGAGATCGACCTTAAGCTTCTTTTAAGTTTGTCTTTGTAGCAAACCTGCATCAAGGGTACTGGTCAAACCAGTCCGTATCTGGCTGATTATTATCAATAAAGTAAACTTCTCTCTGTGGCCAGGAACAGATTCTAGCATCCGGCAGCTTAAGTTTACCAGGTGAAACTGCCACAGTGGCTGTAGTTTGCATTTCACAGAGGGTCTTACCTTTTATAGTGAAAAGTTGGGGCCATTTTTGCACAGAGGGAGCCCTCTTTGTAGAGTCACAGCCAGTTAGGAATCTTGTTACAAGGTTTGTCTCTCTTCATAGAGAGTTGGTGGGCAGCTCTTAGTATGTTGGCACTGAGAATGAAAGGGTACCCTCTCGGTCGTAGATTCCAACCCTGGAACGAGGATGTTTTTGGTTCTCTGGGCACACTAGGCTAGACTTAGGTCGTGGTTTACACAAGAGGAAAAGCCATAGTCCTGCCCTTAAGGAAATCATGTCTAGCTGGACTCATAATTATCCACACAAAGAATGACCTCCATTTCGGGGCTTAGGAAAAGTGGAAGAAGCTCAGGGTGGATGTTCATAGTCAAGAGTAAGGCCAGGATGGCACGGTGCCACCTGTGCAGAGAACCGAGACATTCCAGAGCCCCAGGGCCTGTGCAGCCGGAATAACACCAGCGTTTATTTGCCTTTGCAGTTTGCACTATTTTCATATGTGCTCATCTGTCACTCTTAACAATCTCAGAGGCCGTTTAGTCAGACCAAGGCTTTCTCTGTGTTCATGGCAAGTTGTGGAAGCCCTGAGGAGTTCTGTGATTTGCCCAAAGTCATGCAGCTAGGAAGTTGCAGAGCTGGGACCCAGCCTGGGGCTTGGGGGTTGATCCCTGGGTTGTCGCTGCATTCCGCGTCATGTGCCTCAGCTTCTGCGGAATCTCGAAGAGCTCTGAGGACTGACTGACAGCCTTTGTCTGTCTTATATCCGAGGAGTTTGGGGGCTGGCCTTGGGGAGAAGAATATGACCGCTGTAGTGTGGATGTGATTGGAAGGATAAAGAAAGTGTCCATCAGAGAGGTTTGTGCCAGCAGTTTAATTTCCTTTATTTCAGGACTGGAAGTTATTTAAATTACTTTATAGACTTCCTGTTTCCTTACAAGAGCTCATTAAGTCCAGGCTGAACTGCAGCCTTGTCATAAAGGAGCAACTGGGCCTGCGGTTCCCATTCCGTCCTCTAGGGCATCCAGATTGGTGAGAGACAGGTGGGGGGTGGGGATTGGGCTGCTCACACCAATGGTGACCCTTTTCATGGATTTCTAATGAAGGCTTGACATGGATGGTCTTCCTCAAGGATGAAGAATTGCCTGGGAGTCTGTTTCTACTCTGGAGACTCTCTTTTCTGAACTTGTCAGTTTCCCTGTTACATAATGGGCAAGGGACAGGCACATCTCATCTGGCCCTAGGAATAGAGCCCTATCAACATTTTTGGTGACTGGAGACCAGCCTTGGGCTAATGCTGGCTGTTAGGAGCTGATGTGTGTACAGTGAAGGCACATGGAAACCGCCACGGCCATATTGTAGATTCTCCTTTCCCTCTGTTTTACTTGATGGGGAGGCTTTCAAATGGGAATTCCAGAATTGGACTATAACTTCTGAACTCTGCCCAAAGGCAGCTCTTCAAGACCTGTATTTAAGTTCACAATTTACCTTTAAACCTGCCAAGAAAATTATTTTAGATGACCAGGAAATACCTCCACCCCTTGTGCATCTTCAGCTGTTCCATCAGGGGAAACCTGCCCCAGTGCTTAGAGCCCAGTCTGTTGCAGAGTGCTAATTAGAAATAATAGCAACAACAAACAGGTGTGAGGAGGGAGAATAAATGGTGTCAACATCCAGAAGCTGTTCTGGATCCCTGTAGAGGAGTGGAGCAGCTTCAAGGCAGGGAAGCCCACGCTGCTTGCCATCCACCTGGGGAAAGGTGGCCAAAGTAGAAATTGCATGGGCTGCCCACATCCAGGCTTTCCTTGGTGACCTTTATTTCTTAATTTCAGGTTATGTTAAACACTGTATGCCCCATTGGTACATACACAATACAGCCCCAGGTTTAGCTGTTCCAGAAAATCTTGGGGAATCCCAGGAATTACCATATGAGGGTAGCGCTTGGGGAGGGGAGTCTTTCCTTCTAGTAGGCAGACAAGGATCTCTCTAAAGATGGAGGTAATGCAGCCACTCGTATATAACCTGAGTCACACTTGCATGTGTAAGTGAATCAACGCTGTCTTAAATAGTCATTTAAAATGTTAAAGTCTGTAATTTCTTTATAAAGAATTCTAAAATAATAAAGATGACCTGGTAGGCAAAATTCACTTGTATTTTCTAAAAGCTTTTGATAAGGTCCCTCATGAAAGATTAAGCGAGAACAAAACCGCAGTGTGGCACAAAGTCCTTGTTGTGGATTAAAAAATGATTAAGTAATAGGGAACAGAAGAATTCTGGTGGAAACCCACTGTTTGTCGCTGGGAGAGGTTAATAGAGGGGTGTCTGAGAAGTCTGTCGGCGGGGCCGGGGTTATTAAGTATATTAATTGTTTGGAGAAGGAAATGGAGGGTGAATTGGTGAAAGTGGCTTCTGCCCCCCTGGTTTTTGTGACTCGATTCAATCTAGAGATTCCCTACAGTCTCCAAGGCACCGGAGAATCTGGCAGTGCAGTGGCAGAGGAAATTAAGTTTGAGGAAGTGTATAGTGTAATGCAGACTGGCAGAAAGTCTAGGACATGTGGGAAAGGTACAGTGCCCCCTTGAACTTGCTGCCTCTCCTGAGGAAAGAGGTTCAGGAGTTTGCATGGGCAAAGCAGTTCAGTGGAATGGTTTTTTATAGTGCAAAGCAGATAGACAAAATTGGAAGGTGTGCTGGATTTCGTTTTTGTGGGGAGTGGGGGTGATAGAAGAAAAAAAGGCTTTGCTTAGTGAAGGACGATATAGATGCTGCTGTGGTATTAAAGTGAGAAGGGACAATTCTTTAGTCTTCCTGACAGTGTTCTCTTTTGAGCAGCTATATTTTTTGAATCATGATGGGCAGTCTGCTGTCCATGGAAATGCTCGCTTCTTTATTTCGCACTGGGGGCTTTGCATGTGGTTCTGAAACACGTTCCATATGTGTGGGCAGTTAGTGAAGGTGCTCCTTGGATGATGGGTCTGGTGTCCAGAATTTTCTCAGGTGAAATATGGGGCAGACAAGCTTTTTGGGAGTTGGGGGTGATTTTTGTGTTGAGTGTGTTGTGAGGGTATGTATGTGTGGGTAGGCAAACCAGGCTGTGGAGTTGTCACTGAGTCCTCCCTTCTTGTGTGTGTGTGGGTGTGTGTGTGTGTTTTGGTTTTGTCTTTTGTTTTGGATGCCTTTTTAAGACTACTTGCTGCATTCCTTCTGTGGCTGAAATGAAAGTTTCTTGCACATGGCCATGCGCCTTGAGAGCTTATACTTTCTTGGATGGCTCTTCCAGGCAAGCCATAGATTTCTCTCTTAGCCTCTTTCCATAATTTACTAATATCCTTTCAGAGCTATCTGTCTCCTTACCCCAGTCCCACTTTAATTAAAATCTGGAAAAGTGCTGGCCTCCCTCAGAAATGTTGCTGAGTCCCTCCTTTTGTGAGCAGATGCCTCTGTGTGGGTTGGGGTCCCCAGCAGCCCCCTCCCCCGGGGGAATTTTGCCAGCTTGGTCCAGCATAGTTAGCAGCTGCAATTACTTCTCTGGGTCGCTAATTACCCTGCCTAGCATCAGACCAGTTTACAGAGGGAGCTTGGAGCCTGTCAGCAAAGGTCAGCTCCAGGTCCTCTCACTAAACAGCCCTCTTGTGATAGCCGTGCAAGGAATAAGGCGTGGGGGGAGGGTGGGGGCTGGGAGGCCAGCTTTGGGCAGCAGGATCCTTGCTGGGGGGATGGGAGAGGGAGAAGTGCTATTGTGACTAACGGGGTCACAGAGGCTGATAACCCTTCTCAGAAAGCCAGAGGAAGGTGGAGGAGCCCTTATCCAGAGGATATGCTTTAGCGAGAGGGGAGAGGGATACTCAGAGGAAAGCAAGACATGCTGGTTGGTGACTTAATGGGTGATTCTGTTAGAAATATCAGTTCAGGGAAAGCCTCGGAGAGGGGATGTAGGGCCTCGGAGAGGACTTCCCAAACTGGCGGCATCATTTTTGTTAACGTGTTTTTACCATCTGTACTACATTATTTTGTTAATACTTTTCTTTTAATTGGTCTCCCTCCCTCTCTCCCTCTCCATATTACGTGTGTTTATAAACATGAATAGCGAACACTTCTTAAGCATTTACTGTGCTAAATACTCGACTGTCTCATTAATCCTTACAACCATGTGAGGCAAATATGACCCGTCCGCCCATTCTACGTATGATGAACCCGAGGCTCAAAGGAGCCTCAGGATGGCCTCAGAGCACACGGTTGTCACGGCTGCCATGTGGCTGCCAGCCCAGAGCCTATACTGGGCCCCCTGTTTAGGAGCTCGTTGTTACTGACCCTCTTCCAGGTGTATGCTAGTGCCTCTCCAGCATCTGCCAGTAGGGGTGCATCATGAGGACAAGGTAGCGTGTGGGGAGAAGGTCTGGAAAGAAAAGAGCCCTCAGTCCTACTGGGTGGGTCTTCTCTGAATTCCCTCAGCAGCTGCCTCAAGGTCCCACGTGCTCAGCCCGAGTCGCCCTGTCCCGTGCTGGTTGGGACAGGCCTGGCCTTCCCCGTAGCTCTCCCTCTGTAAATCAGGGCGAGATCAGTATGCGGCGATGGGGGCCTCGGAGGAAAGGGTACGATGTGTTACGTTGATAAAGTTCTTAGAGTTGGAGACGCGGGCTTCGGAGCAGTTTCGGAACTCTGTGTTCGATCTCTTCACAGGTACAATGCGTTTCCCCAGCGTTCGCGCGTTAGAGGCTGGAACTGCCAGGAACTGCCAGGACCTCGGACGCCTTCTAGCTCGAGGAGGACACTGTGCCTTCCCAAACCTCAGGGGAATTGCCGGGGGACAGCGATAGGGGGGTTCGAGCCCCCTCCCCCCATCAAATTAAGTGGTGAGGGTTGTGCGTCTCTACTGACTGGCTGAACCCGACACGGGCAAAGAGTCATCCGTTTTTGATTTTTGTAGTAAATGTACAGAAGGGACAAGAACGGGGTGTCATTTTATAAGGAGGGAAGTTTGGCCGGAGAGGGCAAGTGCACCGGCTGTGGAAACCCTGGTAGGGGGAGGCTTGGAGAGAGAAACGCCGCCTTCTGACTCCTAATTCCACTTCTTTAACTGACCCAGAGGAGCCCCAGGCCTTGGCGAGAAATGTGCTTGACAAAACTAAATTTTTTACTGACCTTCCACCCACTGGGTGCTGACTAACAACAGTTTCCCTCATTTAACCTTGCATTCGCATAATTAACATATAATTTGATACCTGGAAATTCATACTGGGTGGAGCTGGAAAGGATTACTCAGCTTTTAGCAATTCAGACTCTTGGGTTCTGGGACTCTGCGTGCCTCTTGCTGCGGGCTGGGTCTCCTGTTACTGCTAACTTGTTTTGCCAAGATCCTCTCCTCGTTTCTTCCTTCTTTCCTGTGAAGATGTGTGAAATGATTATACCATAGGATTTTTTTTTTTAAACCAGCCCTCTGTTGATAGGCATATAGGTTGTTTTTACCTTTTTTACCATGTGTTTTTATCATTTAAAGAACTGAGGAATTGTTGACTCACGCATGTTGACTGCCTGCTTCCATAGGATGCTTGCTCGCACCATTCTTCGCCCCTTGGCCCATGGGATTTGATGGTGCTGTCGTTTATTTCACTTCCTGCTTCTTCATCGAGGCAGTGCCATCAGTATTAAAAAATGCAGTAATTATCAGTGAAGATAAAATTATGGTGGTTTTGCAATTTAAATTTATTTATCGTGTATGCTGATGGTTATGAGTTTTCCTGGAGAAATTATTTATTGTGTTGCAACATGTATTAGTGTGGGAGAATCTTGGTCCTTAATGTACTTAATACCTGTTCATTTAAAGTTGCAAAGGCTGGGTGAGCCCTGAGCCAGAGTGGAGAATCAGTCAGCACAAACGGAAGCCAGTCAGGAGATCTGGAAAAGGAATCTGAGTATCTCCATGCTTTGAGAGCAGTGCAGATGGAAAGTTATACATGATATGAACTCAGAGGAAGGAAAAGAGAATCCCTTAAGTGGTGATGACTGAGGGGGTCCAACTTACATGTTGATCCTTGATGGTGCCAGCTTCCTGATCCACTGGCTTGAGAAGGATCCCCAGTCCTTGTCCCAGCTAACCATGCTCTCCTCAGTCACTGCAGGGAAGGGGAGCACGGGGAGAAATGTACCTCACGGGCTGCGCATTTGTTCCCTACTGTAGATGGTGCTTGTAAGCCTTTCAGGGTTGGAGAACTTGACTTTGGAAAGCTTCTAAATTTGTTCCTAGTGGGTTGATTTATTTTGTTGAGGTCAAATTAGAGCTAATGGACCTAATGGTTTACAATGCTTCTAAATGGTTCTTAGCACTTAGGCAGGCTTGGTTGGCCGTGGTGGGCGGGTTTCCAAGTGTGGACCATATCATTCTTAGGGTATGTTTTTTTGTTGAAGTTGTTGGTGAAAGTACAAGGCATGTGTATGTAAGTGAGGTTAAAAGGTAACAGCGGAATTAGTCACTTTTAATATTAAACTTTCTTTTGTTATCCCAGATCCAGGGAGGTGTTTGTTAACATGGGCCCTGTGGGCATATGGAAGCCAGTAGACATCCAGCTTGGATTGTGGTCATTGGTGGTGGTTTGTCCTCTGCCACTTTGCCCAAGAGTGTATTTTTCATGAAATGCAGCCGTAGGGAAGCCTCAGATTTCCTCTGGCCTTTCCTGGCTGCCAAATTGTTTCTTCAAGAGTAGGTAACCAGGTTCAACTAATCCATGGTGCATCCCTCCCAGCCATGCTGTGGTATCTGTGAGTTCATGGCAAGGTCTTTGGCAAGGGGATGATACTGTACATAAAACTGGCTCCAGTCTCCTGATTTCTGTGTGATTGGGAGTAGGCGGAGTAGAACCAGGTGTCTACAAAGGCGCTGCATGTCTCTACTGGTCTTCAGAATTTAACCGTGCAGCATGCGCAGAGGCACGCCCTGGACTGTGACCTCCCAGGGCTGCTGGGTGCAGCCATAAGGAGGGGGAGAGAATCCAGAGGGGAGGGGCTTCCCTGTCCTAAACCAAGGTGATGGTGGTGAAGTAAAGACAACAGCTTTGATGACAGCATGTTTTGGTTGGGGTGGGTGGAGGGGATGTGGAAGCTGCCTCCAGAGTCCAAATCATCATTCCCCTTTGGCCCATCTACTGTCAGAGTAGTGCCCCTAAATTGCAAATGTGGTTTTGAAGACAGAGTCCAGTCAAACTCTCTTATGGTTAACAGTCCTATTGGCTGCAGTGGATTAAGCCAAAGTTCTTGAGAGATGCGTGAGGGATGCGTGAGGGACAGGGGCTCTGCCTTCTAGTTGCTAATGGAATGGCTACTGAGATCTCAAAATGCGGGTTCCTTTTCTTCCTCTTGTGCACACTGAAAATACATGTTGAGTGTCTTTGCCCCCCTGAGGCTACCATACTTATTCCCAGGACCCAATGGATTTTCCTCTTCCCTTCTTTGAGCAGTTTGAAGGGCATATGTACCTGTGAGATGGCTGTTTCTATTGAGAAAAATCTCCTATTCCAGCTCATCTTGCAAATAATATCATAACAGGGGTTGACCAAACTTGGATCTCAAGGCAGATGACTGGGCTTGTGAGCAAAAGGAGTGAATTTCCACTGTGTATAAATCTAAGCTTGTTCTCTGGGCATTGTATAGCTTGAGACACGAGCCCCGTTCAGTAGCCAAAGTCACTGTTGAGTTGTGTTGGCGGAAATGCATTCTAGAATCAGCATTTGACCGTCTTCAGTTAGCTCCATAGCCACCAAGTCCTCCAGAGAAGTTTTAATTACAAACCAAGGTGATGTGGTTTCTTAAATGTGTTATAACAAATGGATGTCAGCCCAAGTAGCCCTGAGAAGCCCCTCCATCAATAAACCCCCATAATTATCACATGGCAGGCTCTGAGGAGGAAGTCTAAACACTCTGTCTGGTCTGCCGTGCTTCCGTCCTCCCTTCCTCCCGAAGTTGGGGGTCTGGCGAGGGTGCTTAGGGATGGTCTGCTCCTTAGAGACCCTCGAGAGGGATGCTCTACCCAGGGCGGGTTGGACAGTGGGGTGTCTTCCAGTGAGGAGCGTGTTAATAGCAAGGGGGTGAGTCAGCTTTTGAGTAGTAGGCAAGGTGTGGGAGTTTGGGGGTGAGGGGCGCTTAAAATGGAAGACCTTCGAATGGCAAATCTTTATTAGTTTTGTAAACAGCTTTAGGAAGCGCTGGGAGCATCTTGCAGGGACCCTGCAATTATCATAATAAACAGTTTTATCATCTGCTTGGCAATCAATATTGTGGCTTATGCTGCTTTAGTATCTCAGTGGTATTGATTACCTTAACAACTGTGCTGCGGTCAGCTTCCATTAACCCCTGTTTTGCCGGCAGGGCCCATGCTTGGCACTGGCAGATGGGAGAATTGCTCTGGTCCCAGCCCAGGCAGTGCTGGAATTTGACAGCTGGCCAATGAGTCCAACACAGCTTTTATCTCAAGGCGCCCAACAGAAGAATGGGTTTTAAACAGAGAATCTGGACGCTAATGCAACTTTTTAAAGACATCTTTTTTTTTTTTTGTGGAGACTGTGTATAAAACAATTATAGCTGTGGGTTTTCAACTGTGACTCAGGAATTTGAATGTTAAGAGTGAAAATTCCGATTCCTCCCAGCCTTGGCTCTGTCCAGTGTTCCTCTCAAGGCCCCCTCCACCCTCCCTGGGGGAGAAATTGACGTATGTGGAATTTAATTGAGGACTGCAGCTCTTACGCCCTTATGCAACAGGCATTCCTGGGAAATTCTTCTAGAATTTGTTCTGGGCTCCTGGACCACTGAATGTCTGAAGTTAAATCGTTGATCTAAAGACAACAGAGCGCTGGAGATGGATTTTGGTGCCACCTTAGATGCTATCACCCTCACTGGATCTCGCTGTTTCTGGTCTGGTTAATATTTACATCCCTCTATACTCCCCATGAGGTGAAGGAGAGAAGGGTGGCTTGCTCTAGAAGAGCAACTGGGGACCAGCCCCCAGGCCACGCCAGTAGGCTAGACCCTGTCATTTAGAGATGAGGTAGTTTTAAGTGGCACATATCTAGAAGCTTTTCGGACAAGATTTTGCCAGGAGTAGGGAGCGGTCATGGTTGTGGTGTGTACCTGTGTGTTGTTGGCTCTCTGTGATATTTTTTTCTTCTTTAATTGCTGTTTTCTCTGTTCTGTTTTATTTTAAATGGGAAATATTTGAAATGTGAAGATAGGAAGATCATTTGTCATATTCTTCTGCAGGTCAGGGGTGAGCTTCCACACCGTGCCCAGAGGCTCCACCCCTCGGCCCAGTTTTATTCATAGCGCCTCTTAACATTGCAGCTCCAGTAACACAGGTGCTGTTCAACCTGAGTGACACTGACCTCTAATGAGATGCTGCCACATCTCACAAGTCAGGTGGGTAAGCACAAGTTTCATGTAGCCTCTAGAGAGAGGAGGAGGAGGTAGTGGCAGCAGTTGTCCCAGGAAGAGGATGAATTTGGTTGGCAGCTGCCACCTTCCTGTCCCTCTTGCCAAGCTGCAGCCTGTGGCTTCCTTTTCCCTTACGGCTGCCCGAGAGGGGCCAGGAGTGGAAGCTTATCACAAGCAGGTATGTGATTAAGGTGAGGGTGGCATGCTGAAGCTTGGAGAAGCTCAGGCAGTTGTAGGCAATGGGACTGTACTTTGTGCAGAATTCTTACTGTAGGGTTTAAGCCCTGACTGGACCAGGGTCCATGCGAGAGATGATCAGGAAGTCAGGCCATAGAATCTGGGCAGCAAGCTGGAAGGCTGAAGGCGGGGGTGGGGTGGTGTTCTCAGGAGGTCCAGAGTAGTGATGGCAAGGCATGACCTTGATGGGCAGGGCTTCTCTTTCCCTCTGCTGGGGCGAGCCTGCAGTGAGGACATGGACATATGAAGAGAGGGAAGGGCCCTGGGAGTGATGGTGGGTATCTTCTGACTTGAGGGAAGCCTGGGGGGACTGGTCTTCTGCACGTGGCCATGGCTTAAGCAGGCTTTCCCTCCTGACCATGCCTTAGGGGGTCCCCCTCTCTCCAACCAGGAAGTCACTGACTTGTATTCTGGACCCACCTACTTCTACCCCTCACCCTGCCTCTACCCAGACTACCTTGGTTTCAAAAATCAGAAATTTTTGTTTGGGGCATAATGTTCTTCCTAGAAAGGTCATTCGGGTCAATTGGTTAGACTCAGAGTGGTCAGCAGCTATAGAGTCAGATAGTAAGTCCCGTTGTTTGCCTTCATGATATCCTGTGGTTCGGAGGGCTCCGGTGTAATGGCAGAGGCTAGACCAAAGAGATTGCTCATGTCCATAGGGCATGCAGCATTCACCATGGGAAGGGAGCCAATTTCCCTCTTTTTGGTTTTGTGTTAATATGTACATTTTGATTGGGTCATAATGCAGTTAATACCATGGCCAGAGTCACCCTTTGAGTTGCCCCACTGGTCTGAATTGGAACTCTCTGGGGCCACCAGCTCTTCTAAGGTTGGCCTTATTCGTGAGGAGCTCCTAGACATCGACAGCTTCTTCCTTTCTTCATTTACAGATAGCCTCTGGAGCAGACTGCGGGACCGTAGTGCTGTTTGTGCAGTCGAGGGTATTTTAGAGGGAGCTGCAATCTGCTGTTCATGGCTCATGTGTTTGTTGTTTGGTTTTGCTTTGCTTTTGTTGTTGTTTTTGTGCCCAGAGCTCCCTGCTTCAGCATTTGGCACTCTTACCAGGTCTCTTCTCCAGGCCCTACAACAGTGTAATCTATGTAAAAGTTAAAGACTTAATGTTTTCTCATCAAGGTTCTTGGCTATATGGAACAACCCAATATTTGATGTTATTTATAACTATTTTTTAGGTGTGGCTAGCGAAATATCTTTTGTGGGTCTCTGGTGCACTCATATAGATCTATTTTTTTCTATTTGGAAGATGAAATGTGTTTTTGAAGAGTTTGGAAGTTTGGGGTTTTCCCCATGCAGCACATTGATCTCTGTCTTTAGCCTTCCTGTTTGTCTATGACTCGGTGCCTTTCTTTCAGGAAGTGATGTCTTCGTAGAGAAGAGAACCCTGGAGGAGAAATCCAGGGACTGAGGCCTAGTCCCTGCTTTGCTACGAACCAGCCGTGTGGCATTGGGAAAGTGATTCACAGCAATCACTCTGTTTGAATGAGTTTTTCTTAAATCTGTAAAAATTGAATTATGATTCCCATTCTGTTTACTTAACAAGATGGTTGGAGGTCAAATGAGAAATGAATACATGTTTGAAAATATATAAAGCATCTTACAAGTTGCAAGAGCGTGGTTATTCGTACTTTGGGAGGTAGGTGCTGGGTGTGACTGTGCTCTTGGTCTAATACTGATGCTTCTATGAAAAATATGTTCTCTTCCTCACTATATCCTAACATTAGCAGTGAGATGGCACTTGGTATCTTCTTGAGGATAGGACACGGGGTGAGATCAGCAGGCGGTGATGTTTTCAAGTGGGTTTTAGCGATAGCTGGGAACTCAAGGGATTCTGGGGATGGAAAGCTCTTCCAAAGAAAGGAGAACCCGGATTTCTTGGAGAAAAATGCTTAGCTTTCCCAACTCAAGGTTGGGAGCTTGACTCTGGCCAGTCCTCTTCTTTCAGAAGATGCCCTTGGTAACTAAGGGGAACTTTAACAGAGAAAAAAAGTTATTATGTATAAAAAGAGAGAAGACTATAATATGACCTCCCATATCTCCCTCAACCAGACTTAACAGTAATTAACTTTTTGCTAGGTTTGTTTAGTCTTGTTTATTGCTGAGATATTTTAAAGCTAACCAAAGATATCATGGTGCAGCCTCTTTTCCTTATGTAAGCATAATAACAAAATTAACAAATACTTAGCATCATCTAATCCCAAATCCCTACTTAGACTCCTCTGGTTGTCCTGCAAATGGCTATTTACATTTGATTTAGTAGAATTGGAATCCAAACAAGGTCTACACAGCACACTTAATTGTTTGGTTCTTGGGTCTCCTTTAATCTAGAACATTCCCTTACCCTCTGCCTCTGAGTGTGTGCCCCCTCCCACCCTCCCAGCCCCTGGTTTTTGAAGGACAGCATGTCTCTGTGTGGTAGGACAAGCACTGTTAGTGTGGTATAAAGACACCCAGCTCCTAGCTTTGCCACTGACCAGCGTGCCTGACCTCAGTCAAGCCACCCATACCCTCTGATGACATTGTTTTTGTCCAGTGAGACTAGATAGTCTTAAACCTGGGCATTCTCATTATTTACCTCTCCAAGGAGATCAGGGAGTCAGGGTTGCAGGCACTGCTTACTGCCAGTCTTATCCTAATTTTGTCCATTGTGAAATTATTGGTGTGAAATACTCCAAAGCCATTGGCTTGTTCTTTTTCTCATGGACGTTGTGACTCATGACCCTGACAACATTGTTATATATTTATTCTTCCTGATTTCCAGAAAATGTAGAGCCAAATTTATGGCCTGGTATGTGGGTGACTAGGGGATGGCTTTTCTGGCTTGAATTGTCCCCCTGCCCTTATCTTTTCTTTCTTCTTTTGCCCCAGCTTTACTTTATGCTCTGATGTTGTGTTATGCATTCATATAAGCAGTATAAATAAGTCACTAGGGGTTGGGTATTCTTTTATTTTTCTCACCTGGTCTGCAAACTCACTGAGGCCAGGGTCATTGTCTCATGTATCTTCTGCTTTGTTGAGCCCCTTGATACAGTGCCCAGAAGCTTACTGATGGATTTGGGTTTGACACACTGTCATCACTGATGCTTTTAAAACTTTCCATTTCACTAGTGTGGAGCAGCTTGGAGTCGTAGTAATTGTCTGGCTGTAGGCTGGTTCTTCTCTGATCAATGTTTCATTTCGCGAAATGGGCAGTGGAGATCTAGTGAGCCGTCTTGCTGGCAAAGTTTTCTCTGTAGAACTTGTCTTCTTGAGTAGCTCCCAGCTGTTTTTTTCTGTAGGCCTTTGGTGAAGCAATATTTGCTGGGAAAATAGTTGGGGGGATCTTAACTGCTAAAATAGCCATTCTGTGCATTCCTAAGAGAAGTTCACTTCTTGTCCCAGCCCTGGAACACAAGGAGCATCTTTTTGTCACCTCCTATATCTTGGAAAAAGATAGACTAGAAAATCAGAGGTGCTTCATCTTTTCTTCAGACTGTTGGTGTGAGTGAGCGACTTCTCTTGTTGACTCTCGGCCTTCCTTTGCTGTTGGGGAGAGTCAGTGCTCACCCTCAGGGAGATGTTGGTATCACCTGGCTCTTGGCCTCCTCTGCTGTGTGGAAGAGAGCAGCACACTCCTGGAGGGTTAGCTGAGCCCCTGGCACACAGTAGGCACTCAATAAATGGTAGGTGTCTTAGGATCATCTCCACGAGTGGTTGGGGGCTTATTGGCGACTGTTGCTAGTGGCCTCCTCTTTGCTCATCTGCTGACACTTGGAAAGGGGTCCTCGAAAAGTCTGAATACTATTCTTGGTCCCTGGAAACTCTTCTGTCTCCACAGAGAAGAGCCAGGAGGCCC
>PVKH010023439.1:0-13852 GCA_004027955.1 Chaetophractus vellerosus
GTCATTTTTTGTTTCATTTTCTATTTAACATTTATTGGACAATCTTATAGGCATAGAACTTAATAACGTGATGTTAATGCTATCTAATTCTCTTTTACTCCCTTTATTCACCTACTAATTTTATAGCCCTACTTTTTTCACCTTTTTGTTGGCATATAAATGACCAGTAATACAGAGAAAAATAAAAATGCACTGAAGTTGGAATGAGAATGAATTAAGTTCGTTCTTTTTTTTTCAAAGATTTTATTTTTTATTTATTACATATCCCCCCCCCTTCTGCTTGTTCTTGCTGTGTTCATTCTTGCATTCTTCTGTGTCTGCTTGTCCCCACGCCGTGCAGCGACCCACCGAGTCAGCTCACCGCATGGCGGCCTGCCTGCTCGCGGGGACTTGCCCTGCTCGCGGGAGCTTTCCCCGCCTGTGGCGGCTTTGCCCTGCCTGCAGCGGCTTTGCCCTGCCCGTGGCGGCTTGCCTTCTCAAGGCGGTCTGCCCACTCGAGGAGGCCCTGGGAACTGAACCCAGGGTCTCCTATGTGGTAAACCGGCGCCCTACCAGCTGGGCTACAGCTGGCCCCTTAAGTTCATTCTTAATCCTGCTCCTTACTAGCTAGGTTAATTAAGCAAGTTTCTTTGCTTTTCTGAGCCAGTTTCACCGATAATATGGGGATGATGGCAAAGAAGAAGGTGGAAGTAGGGGAATCTCTCAAAAATTTCTGTGAAAATAAAATGTATTATAATTATGGGAAAGCTCCTGATAAACCACAAAGAACTACACAAATGGAGGGCATATAGATAATACTTAACTCTAATGATGACCTTTGAAACAACTACCACCACCACTGTGCTAATCCCAAAGGCAATGTTTGATAAGTTATCTTTAAGATAAGTTCTCATTAAAATTCAGTAGTCATATTTTAGGCATTTTATATTTTTGAGCATTTTCTTCTGTAAAGAGTATAGAAATAGAGTAGCCTTAAAAAATAAAATACTAAGATATAAGAAGTTAAAATTAATCATATATTAAGATTACATAATTCATTATCATTAATCATTAATCATTATAGAAACTGTTTTTTTTAATTTCCCTAATTTATCTTCAATGATTGGATAGAGGAGAGGAACTGAGAATACAGACACAGTTTTCTAACTCTTGAGAGGATACGCTTTTAACTGGAATAACCAATGTGGGCAGGAAATAATTTTGAGGTCAGATACACTTTCAAGTTTCATGTATCAATCAAACTCTATGAGTGGGAAAATTTTTGAGACCAGTTTTGCAATAGGTATTAGAAGCCTTAAAAATGGGTGCCATATGACTAGTAATTAACTTCTAAGTACTTATCTAGCTTGTAGGTATTTATCAAAAGTATTTTCTAAATTTTTAAATTAATATATTTACACATGTTATAATAAGTGACTAAGTGAAAAAATGAAAAGATCAGCTGGTTAGGAAAGACTACATTCAAAAATTAAAATATAACAGAATTAGAATAAAATAATAGCTTAGAACTAAAACTATTTTGAGCAAAATTTTACCATTAGCTACTAAAGCAAAATTATTTAAAGGCTACCATGCATAATATTTAGGATCCAGACAATTTTGGAGATTTAGGTCACTTTGTATTGGCTTGTACAATAATTTTCCATTTAAAACTAATGAAGGTTATATGTTTTCTTGTTATTGATTTGAATTTCAGAGAATAAATGGACTACCAAAATGGAAGTTTGTTGTTAGTATTTCCAAGTTCAATTTGGGCCTCTACTATTACTCAAATAAAAGCAATAACTTTGTGAATCAATGCTCAGTAACACCTTGCACTTTTGTAAAGCCTTTGGCAGGGAATCTTATAGCCTCAGGGGACTTAGTTACATATTTTATCAAGGTGCAAAATGAAGCTTAAAGGAGGTTAAGTCCCAGGACAGGCATAGAACCCTAAATTCCTGATAATCAGCTTCCAAACTAGTCATAAGAATCTAATAGACTTTGGCAGTGACTCCTCTGAGCAGTCAAAACTACTGCCAGGTGGCTACGTTTATGAGCAAACTATAAAATGTAGTGTTGGCCTGGCAGCTGATCCAGTTAGTGTAAACCATAAAGGTGAAGAATGGGAAAAGATTCCTGAAAAATGGCCTAGCAAACTAATGAGGAAGTAAGCATTTCTTTTTAGTTCTTTAAGTTAGAAAGAAATAAAAGAGACTTAGAAAATAATATTAAAGAAGACCTCCTCTGTAATGGACAGAGGAAGGGAATTTAACTGAGAGATGGATGATCATTTATGATTACTGTAACCAGTTGTTAGAGATCATTAACACCATTAGTGTGATTCTGTGTGATTTTTTTAACAATAAATTATTTTAAAATAAATTTGATGTTCATAGGAAAGAAATTCTCCTCACAACATTGTTAGGTTGTTTGTTTTAACAAACCTGGAGATATCTATTCATCTATCTATCTTTACCCTATTAAAGTTTTGCCTATATACCTCTATTAATTTAATACTTCATGTTTGTTCCCAAACATGTTTTTGCTACCTTCCAGGAACTATACTTGATGATACTCATAGTAAAATAAAGATGTTGATTTAATGAGATAGCACACATTGGGTTTAGGCATATTTTAAATCATGTTCTGATTTTCAACCTCCTCCTTGGTTGCTGCTAAATATATGATAGTTCTAATGATCCTGACGTTGATTTGATGAAAAAGAAGGGATACATGAATACCAAACTATTATAATTCAGTTGTTGTGTGTTATTATTTAACATAAGTAAACTGTTCATGCTTTCCAGATAAATAAGTATAAAAGAAGCAACTTTCTTTGACTTACTTTCTCAATCCCCAGAAGATATTTTAAAAAAGATAGTTTAACCACAGTACAGGAAGAACTTAGCCTACCTTTAAGTACACTTTGATTTTAAATAGAGGAGGTGTAATTAAAATTAAAATGTTTGATGAAGCAAGATAATCTATCCAAAACACAGAATGTCTCAAGAGATCCCTGGTAATCATATGGTTTTATCAATTTTTACAAGAAAAAGTTAAAACTGCAGAAGGTTCTGTAGGGTGGTGTTGCAACAAAGTAAGTGTTAAACACAAGGGATTAAAATATTAATTCCAAAAATAATGTGACAAAAATCTATTTTTGTAACTATAAACATTTGTTGAGAAGTAATCTCAAAAAATGCCACCAACTAAAGAATCACACTACAGGGTTCAGAGTAACCACAGGGGTCAGAGTAGCCTTCTAAGCCTTTTATTGTATGAAAGCATCTGAGGCACTTGGAAGAATTATGTTCCCAAGATTGTAAATATCAACTCATGAGAGCAAGTTTGAACAAAAAATTTATAACCTGAATTTGAAGTCCAAAATTAAACAAAACATACAGTAAACATTCATTTGAGTGATACAAAAGTCATCAAAGAAAATACACATAGTATCCATTTTGGCACACTTTTTTTCTCTCACCACAACACAATAATGGCTCTTAATTTCTATATGTTCCTTAGTGTGTCTATACATGTTGATTATGAAATCACACTTGTTCTAGATAACATAGCATCTCACAGATACCATCATAATACATGTTACTCAGTCTCCAATTTGTTGAGAGAACCACCTTCAAGTGAAACCAAACAATTATATAGTGTCTTTTTGGGATCAGAAGAAATCATAATTGCAATGTTGAGTTTCACAAGAGGGAAAACAAAGTCTTAAAGGCTTAATAGTTCTTCAAATGTCCTAATACAAGTAAAAAAATGTTTTTCTAATATTTCTTTAATGAAATCATTGCGTTTAAATGGTTTTACTTAAATGGTATTGGGAGGTGAAAGAGAAGACTGAATTGACTAGAGATTAACAAACTACTTCCTATTTAGATTAAGTGACCAATGCGGTGAATAACCTGCTGAAAAATAATCAAACTTGTAGATGTGAGGTGGAAACAAACTATTTCAGAAACATAAACTCAATTATATTCACCTATTACATAAATTATTAAAAACTACAAGGATTCCCATCTTGTAAATGCTGTTTGCATAACTGATCTTGAATTATAGCTATTAAAAACATCTTATACCGGATACATTAAAGCACAATCTATTCAAAATGAAGAAAGGGATGCTTTTTAAAATACAGAGTTCAGTAGATGAACACAGTTACACAAATAGTGATATGCTTAGAAAAAGAATCATAGTACTTCAAAGGTTATACTATGATATATAGCAAAGTCAAGATTTGCTACTGGAAAATCAAGACACCTCTCTCAGGCCAATCATTTCAGGAAGATGACAACTTGCTCATCCTAAGCACCACTACTTCAGAAAGAAAGTAAAGCTTCAGGAAATGTTCTGCCTTGGACCCACAATAAGGGATTATGGCAACAAAGGAAAAATGAAACAGATGAAAGAAACAGAATAATGTCTACCAAGCATTTTCTTTCATATATTTTCATTTCCTTATAATTTTAAAAATTCACAAAAATAAAAAAAGAGTCTATACTCATTATTACATTGCTAATGATGACAGCAATATTTAAATATTTCTTAATATACCAAAGTCATAAGAGTGAATTAGTAAGATTATGCTCATCTAGCAGACTGTCATATACTATGTGGCACTATGTTTTAAGTCAAAGTCATGCTCCTAGTTTCTAAACTTCAAACTGAAATACCACAACATTCATAAAACAGAACAGAGCTACTGGGAATAAGAAAAAAATACAAAAAGGTAGCAGACCTCAAGAGCAGATAGTAAAATTAACATTTCAACAGTTTTTGCCTTTTATCTCAGTCTCCATAGCATTTTTTTTCTGAAAGAGGTATGATATAGTTTAGAAAGAGTCAGAATTACATAAAACATCTGGAATATGGGACAAGAAATATTGGCTTATTATCCCTGATGGACCCTACCCATGAAAAATTTAATAGATCTGTTTTGGTAGTTTTAATCTCCAGAGCACCTCAAGCTATGTTATGGAAACATCATCTTGGTCATTTATATTAGAAAGAACACCTGGTGATGAAAGCAAATATGCTTCCTTTTAAATTGTGAGTGCATTTCTTTAGTCATCAAACTTTTCATCAAATATGTATATAGATGTGTGTGTGTGCAAACATTTTGACTAGAATTTAGTTTTTATATCTTTGTGATTGATCAGACTATAATCTTTGTGACTTACTAGGAAAATACAATCCTTTCCTATGCTCTGCAAATAAATGATTTTGCCCTAACTCTGACATTTACTTATTGCATATTACAGAGTAATTTAGAGAAATTTTCATGATAGGAATGCTAATATAACATTTATATTGGTCCTGGAAACATATGATATCAATGATTTTTAAAAGTTAAAAAACAATTTTTTGAATTAACACATTTTCTTATTCCATAATGTTTTTTAAATGATAGTTTATTTATTGTTAGTAATAAATTTTTTTAGTTAATATTAAAATGATACTCATAGCCAGAAACAGCTAATTATTTTAAGTATGAAATTTTATTATCCAAAAGCTTATTGACAGGAAAAATTTAATATTGAGAATGTGTGCCTCTAAGGAAGATTCATCAATGAAGTAATTTATCATAAAAATATTAAAAAGTAAGTAATCTACAAAATTTTAATGTTACATTATTTTATTGTTAACATATGTTCTTGTAAAATTGAGAATTGTTTCAATGTTATTATTTACATATTAAAATTAGAGAAAATTCCATATAATTGAAAAATATAATAAAACAATCTATTTTTAAGGGATTTATCTTTTAAAATTGGCATATTATGCCATAACTATGCTATTTTAATAATACTCAAAATATAATGGGCCCCTACATATTCTAATTAGAAATAGAAGTCCTTAAAATATTTGAGTATTTATAGTCTATAAAGATTTTCAGGGACATTTTTATTAATTTGACACAGATACGCCTTCATTTCTAATGTTACAAACCTGAACCATTTTAAATGCAATTAAAAGTGGTTATGAAAGAGTGTGGACTTCCTTGTGAAGTAGGAAATCACTCTTGTGATTAACATGCAAACGAGCTCATGCTGGCAGAATAGATTGGGGTTTTAAAACCCCAATTACTTTTGTATGATTATCTATTTACCAGTACACAGTCTATTTTCATTTTTCATCTAATACAAAATCGGCTTGCTTACATTTTTAGCACAGCAATTAATATTTACAATAATTATGACATCAAGCACTGCTGAGAACTCCAAGTAAATCATTTACCTCAGTCTTTTTTCTTTATATATATTTAATATACTTTTAAAATTTGACACTGTATGTGAGGCTATCTTTATGTAAAAATCAAAATTAAGAACTACTTTCCTCTTTGATTTAAATTTAGTTATAGAACCTATTATTTTTAGAATATTAGTAAGATGATGATTGTTATAATATAAAACCCACATTTTTAACTCTGATTAGAACAATAGGTAAAAATAGTTTAATTGTTTTTAGTAAGAAAAATAAATATATATTGAGAACAATAAAATGCATCTCATGAATTCTTCCTTTTTAAAAGTAATAACAGACAATTCTAAACTTTCACTAACATGCTTTGATTCATACCTGCTACGTACTGCACACATACACATTTTTCCAGACTTCTAAAGAAAATTATAATGCATTAATGACAGGAACCATGGTAATGGAAAAAAGGTCACCCTCTCTTGAACACCTTCTGTTTTAAACCATTATATATAAAGACATTCGAGAAAGCAAAGAATTAAAAGCCAGCCTTTGTGCAACCCATTACTGAAATATTATAGAATAATCTATATCAAATGTAGAGGAACAGCAGATTCTTTTGGATCTAAATTAACTGCAGCCATAGAAACGCTTTTATGCTTATTATGTATCTGCATGTTGATTCAATTATTAAAAGAACACCTGACAGCATCAGACTTATTTAATTGAATTAATTAAACTGGATGAATAATCACTGAATTCCTTTTGTGTGAAATTTGTCCTGAAAAGTAACACTGGCATTTGGAAATTGCAAGTAATTTGCATCGTGAAATACAGTGAGCATGGAAATCTCATATTTCTGTATTCTGATTTTTTTTTTCCTTCCTCTTCTCATACAAGATAAATGAACAGATTCTTGCAGTGGGAATTTTCTCTTTTACAGTATAGATTTAGGAATACTCTTTGTCAATATATCATTAAATAAAATTTTCAATAACTTCCACATATCACAATTAAAATTTTTCTCATATTTTGAAAAATATTTTGCAAAGTGTCATTTGCCCAAAAGAGGTGACATGACACTAATATATACTTGAAACTATAAGGTAAGGGAAACTCTTGTTTCAAGATGGACTATTAAAACAAGATAATTATTAACTCTATGATAAGAATAACTATTTGTTTAAAGGTAGGGTGAAAGATGATTCAACATAAAAATATTTCAGAGCAGCTAGTTTTCTCTCATTGGTAGGAGGCATTCTCTTTTATGATTAAAAGTTTATAGCTTATGCCTGTCATATATGTTTAAAATTTTGGCATTTTATTAAGATAAATATTTGCATTTTGTTTATAAACAATGATTTTACAGATATATTTTTAAAGAATGATAGTAGGAAAACTTTCTACACATATATTCCCTTATGTCAACTTCACTAATAAATGAAAAGGAAAATTGTACAAGGTCTGCTTTTTTTTTTGTCATTTCAAAACAAATATAAACTGACAACATTTGAGAATATTCTTAAAGCACTCAATATACTTCCAATTCCTAACCATTAGTTACCTCAATATCACTAAGGGGGGCGGGCATCATTTTATCCTCTTACAGCTTTATATCTTTCTGCAACACTCATGCCACTGGGAAGATGCATCGATATCTGTTATTGTTAATTCATTCATAAGGGTTAAATTTGGTGAAATCCTGATATTTGATTCATCTTTGAGTACTCATAACCACATAAGTTACAGTTCAATATATACCACATTTGGTTTTTGATAAATCTTTTTTCTTTTTGCTATAAATGGTAAATTATTGTGCTTTCATTCTTGAGATGATACTCACTCTATACTACTTTCATCATGCCTATTATTTAGGAGAGTCTGTTTACCATAATAAATCATGGCATTTGAAATCACACACCATTTAACATCTACATTTCTCAGATTAATGAACCTTTTAAATATTCAGGTTGACCACACTTGAATTTTATTCACATTAAAAAATATGCTTGATCCCTTCAACCTCTGATCCATCTTCATTATTCGTGTTTGCTTTCTTTCTACGCTTTCTTTGCATTCCTCAGAAATATTTCTGTGTGAGTGGTCATTTTTGCCACAGATAAATTTTGCATGTGATACAGCATCATTCCTTCCAAAGAAAATAAAAATGTAAAATATCATATGCTATTTATAAAAATAATTCATAAACAACTATAGTAATGAAACTGCTTTCTGTCATCTTAAAATTCTTAGCATTCTAGATAAATTGTTTCTTTGCAATCTAAATTACAGATATGATAAATATGCAAACTTTTACAAAATACTTTGTGTGAAAAATCTATGAATCCACTTTAGTATCCATATTAATAATCACAGTGGTTAGATTTTTATTTTACATAAATTATACAAAGTACATTGGCATTATATCCCATTCTTAATACCAGTTTATTATAACTCTATTTCATAATATTGGATGTGGAAATGGAAACAGTGCCATCATGTGATACTTTTCAGGGTACTTCACTTCTTATATTTCCAATGTCTGAGCATATAGCTGCTAAACAAGTAAGAGTTTGTAGAAAAGCAGAGAATGGCAGTAAAATTCATCACCCAGTACTTTGTAAGTATCCCTGGTGTTCATACTTTTGTGTAAAAAATATAGAAACAGTTTTTAGGTCTTCATAGATAAACAAGTCTAAAACAAGGATTTGTACTTGTGTATATACATGCATACAAATTCATACACACAACCCTTTGTTAAAAATACACAAATTATTCACTTTAGCTCTCGAATCTTCTGCATTTGCAATCAATCTCCATCTTAAAAAATAAAAATAAAATGCTTCATTTCATAACGGGAGTATATTAATTATTTTAATTAAAAAATCAGTAGTTTGGGAGGGGAAAAACTCAGATGAAATATAAATATTAATTTCAACTCAAATAAAAGTTACTCTAAAATTTGAACCCAGTTTCTCTAAACCGTTTTTTTTTTTTTTCCCTCCAATTAAGAGACATAGCTCTTGTTACTTCCACAAACTCAGAAGGACTGGGCACCATACTAAATGCTGGAGTTGAGATGGCTTACATTAGTTCTTTAAATTTCAAAACCAGATGTGAAAACTTTTAAGTTTAAAAATGCTTAGTATTTATGCATACACATATGAAAACACGCACTACTAATGATAGATACCTGATCTATTTCTTATGATTCACTGTAAGGCCATTTCCTTAAAAACCAGATTTTTAAAATGAGACATATAAATTTGGGAGCCACTCTTTTACTTCCTAGATTATTCCAAAAAATATAGAATAACATGTTAAGGAAAGTATGTATCATTCTGCCAAAATACTAATGTACACATGTTAACTCAGAAAGAGAAAATGAGCATTGAATCAATTCTTATCTATTAATTTTAATGGTTCATGATTGATCTACAGCACATTTCATTTTATTACAAAGAAAATTCAAGGTATTTTAGTATAAACTTTTATCAAAAAAAATGAGAAAATTATAGAGGCATATTAAATGGAAATGCAAAATTAAAAACATATCAATGCCTCTTAAAAAAGCATTTCTTAAATAATTGCCCTAAACCAACTCATTTTTAATATCCTTTGTGATACAATGTAGCACAATACTGAAAATTTCAAACAAAATAGATTTAATGAAAGACAGGAGAAAAAGCTTGGGAAAACTTTTATTCACGCAACCAACCTTAAGTATAGCTGCTTGTTTTGTGAATGGTGAAAATAACCTCTGGTCACAGAAGCATGAGAAGAACTTAATTACAGTCACTGAAAAAAATTAAGTGAGGAAAATTTTAGCAATAAGAAGAAGGTAGAAAGTAGACGTGATTTATTAAACGCTGAGGTTCTAAAACTCCCTTCTTTCTAAACTGAACTATATGGAAGTTACCTATTGAACAACTCTTCAAGTGAATAAACACTTCTCTTCCAACGGAAGAGTAGACTTGAGGATTACCCTAAAACCTTTTATTAACATTAAAATTATTCTTTCCCCATGTAACATGAGGACTAGAGTTCCTGGAAGTTTTACTTATTTGGAGAGATTTAATAACTTTCTGAGAAGAGATTTTCTATTTTCTTTTTTCCCAAAACTGGCTAACAGACTGTTTTGTCTTGCAGTAAAAAGTAACCTTCAGTACCCTAAAATTTTTTTCTTCGTGAAAATGTATCTCCCATAAGAATCTTCCTTTCTTCCAACCCGCCCTGATCCTGATCTTTTAATAGTTCTTTCAGAGAAGTAAGGGACAGAGAAGTTTTGACAGTGTTCAATAACGTAACATGTTTTTCCTTCCAGAGCAGGATTTAGCGTTGATGGTTGTACATTTTTAGCTGTGGAAGAAGAGCCAGTATTACCGATTCTTTTAACTTAGTCGAGTTCTGTGGATGTTTCACAAACCCCAACCTACCCTTATTTTTAAGGCTATGCTTGAGTCTGAACTTTTCTTTTCTTGTAGAGTAACAGTATTTGAAGTTAGGAGAAGGAAAATCCACAAAAAAGGGAAGTTGCTCAAAAAAAGACAAAATATGTGGAAAATGCAGATTTGCGAAGCAGTAATTTCCAGTCACTGTCTGCTTTAGTTTGCTGGGGCTGCCATAAGAAACTATCACAAGCTGGGTGCTTTAAAACAACAGTAATTTTATTGTAACACAGTTTGGAGATGAGAAGTCTGAAATCAAGGTGCCAGCAGAATTATGTTTTCTCTGAATTCAGGAGGATTCTGGAGGAGGCTTTCCAGCAGTCCCTGGCATAACTCAATCTCTGCCTCTGTTACATGGTTTACTCTGTCTCCTACTGAATGTGTCTGAATTTCTTCTGCTTAAAAGGACACCAGTCAATTTGCTTTAGGACCCTCCCTAATCCAGTTTGGCCTCATTGTAACTAACAACATCTTCAAAGATCCTATTTTCAAATAAGATCACATTTACAGGACTGGGAGTTAGGATCTGAATGAATTCTTTGGCAGGGGAGAGGGCACAATTCAATCCATTACACCTTATGATGTATCTTTATAATTTTTTAAAAAATGTAAGCTTCTACAAAGATATTCTGACAGATGAAAAATTATGAACCAAGACATAAATTCTCTTCTATACAGTTGTACATTTAAACATTTAAAACAATCCCCCCACCTGGCACAAAGTGATAGCACTCTTACTTAGCAGCAATTTGTTACTGATTGTCCAAATCCCCACAGAAATTTCAGTTTGTTACTTAAATATAAATCCAATTCGTCATGGAGAAGAAAAAATTAAATTATACTATTCCGTGGATAAGGTAATAAATTTTACCATTCTAGAAGGAAAAAATAAATGTTTACTAAATAATTTAAATAACAATAAAATAGCATGTGTCAGTATCAGGTTCACAAACAGCTTTTACCTCCTTCATTCTCAATTCCTCTCCAACAAGCCTCCTTACACACACACACACACACACACACACACACAAACAAACACGAATGAGCTTATATGCCTACACACACAGGCAAAGAACACAAACTGGTGATTTCATCGAGTCTCTCAGTAATTTAATAGGTGGATAGATCTTTCTGTTAGTTAATATGGAGTTGTCATTTGTCTCACACATGATATGCCACTGCTGAAAATGTCACAAAAAGACTTGGTGCACATATTCTTGTTAAAAATATTTGACATTTTATATAAAAGAAATGTTATTCCTTAGAGAGAATGAACAAAGTCGTCCTAGCCTGACTGGAAGGTGACAAATTTTCTTCTAAAGCCAATCCAATGACAAGTTCACATCTTTCTCGGCAACATAACCAAGAATATTAAGTTAGTCAAGATTCTTTTTAGTGCTTAATCTTAGCTATTATTGTTGACACTCTCGTAATTTACACTACAATTGTATATACATATTGAAAAATTCCCCTTTATATTTGATCACTATGACCTTTTTACCCCTATTTTAGCCATTATTCCTATAGATCAGGGGTTATTAACGTTTTTTGTTTCACGGATCCCTTTGCCAGTCAGGTGAAAACCACGGACCCCTTACTAAGTCCACACTATACTATGTATTATTTAAAATATGTATCACACCCACACCAACGCACTAACACATCCACACAAGAATAATGTTTTTTTTTTAATTTCAATTCAAGCTCACAGACCCCTGGTTAAGACCCCTGTTATAGTGTTAGTCGGAGACTTTTGTCTATGAAGGCTATTGAAAGGCACATTATAAGACAATTTTATCATAGGCCCATGTAGTGTAAATACTTTACATTAAATATAAAAATCAAATTACAATTTAAATATATATTTTATAGTTTACAAATTATTTTCTATCATTAAGAGATATATTTTTCCTATTTATCATGAAGTATTTCATAAAGTTGTGCTCGTCTGAGATTTGTATGCCAACTATTTAAATAACAGCTAATTTAATAAAGTTAAAGTAAAGAAACTTCATTAAGGACTTCCATTAATGCCACCCAAGGATTTCATAGGAAGAAAGGATGCAAAACCAAGTCTCACTCAACAAATTATAAGAGACATTTTTAAATTTTTTGTTAAATTCTTGGAATTCATATATCTTAAGATAGGTATTAAAGGAGGTTTGAATTGGGGGAAAAGGAATTTCTGAAGTTTAAAATATTACCTTTCAAAGAGCAAACATGGTGTATATAGAAGGCATTTTTAAGATTAAAATGTAGCTTTTATTTTTTTATTTTTTTTATTTTTTAAAGATTTATTTTATTTTATTACATATCTCCCCTTCCCCCCCACTGCGGCGACGCACCAAGACTGGTCACTGCGCTGGTGCGGCTTTCCCCGCTTGTGGGCGGCTTCTGCTTCCGTTCACGGCCGGCTTTCAGTTCGCGGGTGGCTGGCTGCGCTCCATTCGTGGGCGACCTACCCTGCCCGTGGCGGCTTTTGCCCTGTCCGTGGCAGTTTTTTGCCCTGCCCACGGCGGCTCTGGCCCGCCCATGGCGGCTTGCCGTTCTCAAGGCAGTCTGCCTGCTAGGAGAGGTCCCCGGGAACCGAACCCGGGGCCTCCCATGTGGTATGCCGGTGCCCTATACACTGGGCTATCGAGCCGGCCCCCAAAATGTAGCTTTTAAACTACTTTAAAAGCTTACTCCAAATAAGTTCTACAATGTGTATCAACATGTAAGCGGAGTCATTTTTTAAAAACAATATAATACTTTTCCTTAACATATCCAAAATTTCCATCAAACTGGTCTTTACCCAATAAACCTTTGGATAGCCAGTTACTTCAGTCTTCAATAATGACAATTAACTTTGAGGTTCATTTCTCCCCAGTGAGACACCTGAATGTCACAATCAAAAGATCATTGATTTCAAGGAGCCCATTATTTTGTAATCTCCTTCGGGCTCCTAGTGGACTGTAATCATCTTTTGTTTTTAAAATTCTTTTTTTTTTTTTTTAAAGATTTATTTATTTTATTACATATCTCCCCTTCCCCCCGCTGCGGCGACGCGCCGAGAGTGGTCACTGCGCAGGCGCGGCTTTCCCTGCTTGTGGGCGGTCTCTGCGTCCGTTGACGGCTGGCGCTTGGTTCAGATCGCGGGTGGCTGGCTGTGCTCCATCCGCGGGCGACCTGCCCTGCCCGTGGCGGCTCTTGCCCTGCCCACGGCGGCT
>PVKH010023440.1:0-13864 GCA_004027955.1 Chaetophractus vellerosus
TTTTTAAAAGTGTTCATAAATAGGAGATAACGTGGGCTCAGCAACCTCATGGGGGTAAGTTCTTTTTAGGGTTAACAGGCAGCAAATTTAGGGGACTGTCATATACACAGGATACACTGATGTCAATAAGCTTCTCAAATGCCATCCTTATGTACACGGTAAGTATGGAACTGTTGCAGTAAGATAGTTCCACAGGTCACTGAAGAGTCATACCTAAAGAGTGTGTCAATCTGGAAGATCTTCAGTGTCTAACAAATTTATCCCTAGTCCTAAAGACAGAGATGGCATGCTTATTAAATTGACTATAGAGCTGGATATTGTATTGTACTGCCTGGAAAAAAAAAAAGACTGAAACAAAATGCATTCATTTTAAGTACCTCCTTAGCACTAAAATAGTCATTGGACATAATTTAAACATAAAATTTTAAGTCAAAGAGAGACCACAGTGTTCCACATAGAGAAGGGGCTTAAGAGGGGCCTAGGTTCAAAAAGCTAAAGGGCTTTGTTTATTGCATACAGGGTCAATAAATCAGCAATTTTTGGTTCCTTCACCAATACTATCAAGGACTTAGTCAATGGAGGTAAATAATTCAGGAGAAGGAAAATAACAGAACTGCTATATTCTGTCTAGGCCACATTTGTAATGGATTCAGTTCTGGATGCCACATTTTAAGAAGGACATTGAAAAGCTGGAGTCTTTCCAAAACAGAGAGGAAGCGGAATGAAGGGGCTTAAACTAGATTATATAAGGAACAGATGACAAAACTAGAACTATTGATCTGATAAAAGAATGCTCATAGGAAAGAGGATACAACAGCCACCTGCATATTTAAAGGGCTGTCACAAAAATAGAGTTGTTAGATTATTTCTGATATAGCTCAAGAGGGCTGACAAAAGACCAACAAATAAATGAGGAAAATTTAGGCCCAAGATTTAAAAAAAAAAAAAACCCAACAACTTTATTGTTACAGTCTAGTTATTATGATTTTAAAAAGCGAAGTAAGTTCTTGATCACTGGAAGTGATGACAGCAATTGTTATCACTCAATATATAATTACAAAGTACAATGCTATTGTTTGCATACCTATGTCAATTTTGGGATATCTGAAATGAAATCTCAGTAATTTATTTGTAATCTAAGAATTTAGCCAGATTATAATTGAAATGGGAGCAAACCCTGCTCAAAAGTCTGAATCTTCCATTTTGAAGTCATAGCTAAGAACTAAAGACATCAAATTTACAATTATTGCTTCAAATGTTGAAAAGATATGATCTAATGAAGGCAATTGCTACTGTTACTTCTTAAACAGAACATATACATGTAGCAAAAAAAAAAAACCATGTTAATAGCCTAAGAGATGTGTTTGATCTGAATTAAATGAAACAAATGATCCTAAGTAAAAAGCTCAACAGTACCCTCAGTTATGAATACTTTGTCTGCAAAGTATTCCTTCAGATTACCAGTTATAACCTAATAATCTGTTAAATGTACCTCTGATGATAAAACAAAATTCTGTCAATGCATCAAAGTTTTAAGAGTACAAATGTATTCAATAAACAATTGCCTCGAGTGACATAGGGGACAATTATTTTCTGGAGAGCAGGATTCTTCTTTTTCATTCTTGTGCATTTTAATACCATTGATAATTCAGTCTTTTGAAGAAAAACAATCTCAACTTTAACTGTTACATTTGAATAGTTAGATACTGAAAATGTTTACAAATGTTCCAAATATTAGGGTTAATGTTTTATATAGATTGCCTTATAGCAAAGATAATGGGAAAATATACACATTGGAAATATACATCTGTGGTATTTCTTTTCCATTAGAATTAACTGATTTACATTTTTTCCTGAAATATAAACATCAACTTTAAAGTAGTATCTTTAAGTTAAGAATAAATCTAGCAAAACAGACCAGACACAAAGGGGGAAAAAACACATATTTTTGTTCCATGCAAACCACCAAAGTCTTGTAATAGTGTGAATGAGATTAATTTCCTTTCCCTCCCCTGCCTACCTTCGGGAGGATCTGATGATGATCAGCAAAATAGCCATAAAATAGGGGACACAAGAGGGAGGTGGCAAAATGATAAATGGGGAGAAGGAATGAGAGAGAGAGAGAGAGAGAGAGAGAGAGAGAGAGAGAGAGAAAGTAAGGGTCCAAAAAAATTTCCATAGCATGAAAAGAAGTTACATTATTATTTTTAAAAATCTATCAGCAAAATTTATTTTAAAAAAAAAACCCTTTACTTTCTATTCCTTTCCTATTTTTTGATACCATAATATTTTTTATTCCCTAGCATACCTTTTTCTCACCATATAAACTACAATAAACTTTATTTTAAATTGCTAAGCTAACAACAAAAGTACTTTATTCATCTCCCATACTGTGAGATTTTAAAAATACTTAGTCATTGAGAGAGCAAGCCGTCCTATGACATCAATGTTCATAGCACTTAATTTCTTTTAAAGAAAAGGTTTACGTTACAAACAGAAAATGAATATCACAATTTTTTAAACTATCATGCAAAAAAAAAAGTTTGCCACTGCTTTGTCTAAAAGATATGAGCACAAAAATCTATTAAATTTAATGTTTAAAAATATTAGTACATTTATATGGTTTACAACAAGTAATGCATGCAACAAAAATGAGACTTGCTTAGAATTTGTGGGAAGGCCAGAATGTAGGAAAGATAGAGTGTACCTGTGTACCTCCGACAGAGAGGAGTCACTCTCATCAGACCTACAGTGAAAGAGTTAGAATTATAAGGAGACAGAACACAGATGCCAACAGGTGAAGACACTGAGTCTGAATACAGAAATACGGCAAACATTTCCTATATAGTATCCTGCTTTTCTATCGATATCGGCAACTTCAAAATATATCTAAATCAGGTAAAATATTTGATTCTTATGTTTTTGACCAAGACTTGGGGCAGCAGGAGAAGGCCTTTCTATCTCTTACTGAGCGACAGAACCTATCCTTACTTCTAAAATTTAAGCCTTGGGAAGGAAACTATAGAAAAATTTTCCTATGTTGAAAATTATTAACAAATTTTATTCATCATCATTATTACTTTAGATTTAGGCTCCAATGTGGAAGTTGCATTAATATAAGATATGTTTGCATGGAGAACAAATTACTCAAAGTTTAATATGATTTGGTTTGAACTTATCTCAAAACACAATGAGTCCATTTGACCAGTGAGCTCTCAGCAATAGCTGGGGGACTTTAATGGGATTTTAAAAATAGGTAAACCTTGCAATGACAGATATATGCCATTATATATCTTCCCATAGCCTGCAGAATTGTATGGGATAGAGTGTAGACTACAATGTGAACTATGGTCCATGCTCAATGGCAATGCCCCAGGATGCATTTATCAATTGCAGTGAATGTGTCACACTAATGAAGGATGCTGTTTATGTCGGAGGGTGTGGGAGGTGTGGGGAGTGGGGCATATGGGAATCTCTATATTTTTGTGTGTAACATTTGTGCAATCTAAGTATCTTTAAAAACTATTTTTTAATTACTAAAAAACTAAAATAAATGATTCATTTTAAATAAAAATCAGTGACAAAGAGTATAAAATTTCAAAATAAAAAGTGCTGAATATTAAAAAAAAAAAAAGGTGAACCACTCCTTTCAGATCTAACCTGGGGCCTCTAAGACTAATTATGAGACTGGTTATTAAGCAAATCCATTTAGCTTGTATAACAGGCTTGAGTAGGAGGATAGAATGAGTGCTGGACTGAAATACGAGCAGGAACAATGTGTGCAATCTAATTCTCACTGGTGAAAAATGTGGTCTTAAAAGGAGCCCCAAAGGAAGTGATACAAGAGGTAGGGGAATTCAGGAAAGTGTAGGGGAGGCAGCCGTTCTAAGTTTTAGCCTCTGAAGATGACAAGGGTCAAATTACTGGTAGCTCATAAAATATTTTAGTAAAAGCTATGGAACTGTGACTAGATTGCCAAAATTATCAAAAGACTGATGGAAAATTTTTATTACTGTGACTGCAAGGTAGACAAAACTTAATAATTTTCATATAATTAATGAAAAGGGACTTCCCAAAGACATTCCTAATATTGTTCTGCTATTTTCCCAATTAAATGAGAGGATTTAATGTTAAAGAGCCTTTTTTCAATAACATGCAAAAATATTTCCCCATCTGGATCAATTAAAGGGCATGCCAGCTACTGTTTAACTTAAATTAAAATCTAATCAACAATTTTATCCATAAATTAAATAGGTTAAAATTTCTTTCAAAATTATAGTACATTTTTCTAAGTTTATAGAGCTATTTAGCAAGATATAAACATGCCAGACAGATTCCTAAATGGCATCTTATAAATTTCAGACACCACTACCACATAGAAGGAGAGAATAGCTTAGAAAACAAACAATGGGGCAGGGATGGGGGGAGGATCACACACATTCACCTCCAATGTTATAGTTCACAATCAAAGCAGACAAGTCAGTGTTAATAAATATCTTATGGCAGTATTACCAGTTTTGAATTCTTGCAAGAGAAATTCTGGTTCAATGTGGAAATATTTTTTTTCACTTTAATGATAGTTACATTTTCCTTTACCCTTCCAACCTCTTTTCCCCCTGACCCATCCTCCCTCAACTAAATATGCTCTTTTATTTCAAGAACACAACTACTGAAGTTTTGTGGTGTGTTTTTCCAGAATAACCAAGTGATAACGTGTTACATATAAACAATCGTCTTTGTAAGATGTTATGCCCACTAAACATAAGACAATTTGCCTCTTTCAACCCAGTTTATCAGGATTAGAAGCATTTGTGGGCTCTTAGGTGCTAATGTATCCCAGGAAATTAAATTCCAGCTATCTCAAAGAGATTTCAATTCTAATTTAGTTGTAAAAGAAAAGGCAAGACAAGTACTGAAAGCATAGGAAATACAAATCTACAACAGGGAATAACGTTCAGCAGGAAAATAATTTTCTCTAATTTTGGCTCTATGGTTCATTGCCCTTTGGGAAAATACATAAAATATGACAAGAGTTCACACATCGGATTCCATCTCCCACACAAAGAGATGCTTAAATGTTTTCTACAGACTGTACTGGAAAGCTCAGAATATTGCATACAGAGTCAGGGCTGTTTTTCCATTGTGACTTACTTATCCTGCTGAACTGATGTGTTTCCCTGAGAAACAGTAAGTCGATTAAAAACATTCAGTTCGTTACGGGGCCGGCTGGGTGGGGAAGAAGGAGGTGAAAGACTAGCCTCTGAGGTTCCAGAGTCTGAGCTACAAGAAAAAAACAACATTAAATAGATGGCTTTAATCGGTATGATTGGCTAGGACAGCTGTAAGAAACATGCTTATTTTAAAAAAAAATAAAATAAAAAAATTTAAAAAAAAAAAAGCTTCTCATTAACCCCTTCCTGACTGCCTTCTTCTTCCTTCTTTTTTACTGAGATAAAATGCACTCTGAACAATTAAAAAAAAAAAAAAAATTAACTGGATTTTTGTCACACTGGCCACAAGATGGCACTAAAGAAAAAGTTCTGTCTCCTGAAATTTGAAGTCAGTATAAATAAAGCAAGCTGAATTCAAAATTCTAAAATTTTAGGGTTGAGACCAAGCTGCTCACTTTATAGATGGCGAAACAGACCCAGAGAGTTTAAGAGCAATTTGCCTATTCAGGTGATTCATTCATTTCTTTATGTTTAAAATACTTATTTGCTCCATCTCCCATCTCCCAAATATTCTTGACACATTCGATTCAATACAAACAGGCAAATCACACCTTTAAACACAGGAAGAGAGGATGATAAGAAGGATCGTTTCCATGACATTCAAGTGATATAAACCAGTGGTCAAAGAGGAGTGTGTGCACTTTGGCACAGGAGAGGGGATATGAGAACTTTTTATATTTACTTATATATTAAAGAAATCAGAGAAATTAGCTTTATTAGTATTTCTATACAGATTGGCATTGATCCTCTCACTCAAGGACATGCCGAGAGATCTACATGACCCAGGCAGCACCTTAGGCAGCCTGAGGGAGGAGGGGGAGTCACAGGGCAGAAGGATGGCAGTGGCTTCAGCCACCAACCCTCTTGCATGTTGCATCATTTCAATTCACACGTGCCCAGTTATGTGGGTCATCAGACTACGTTATGCAGTGTTAAGTAAACTAGCCCTCACAAAACACACACGTGGCTTTTAAAAGATCTCTACAAACACACAATTGAGGATAATACCAACAATTTAAGCATAAGAGAACGGTATGAAAACCATACAGCTAAGACAACCTTATGACTAATAGCAGCTTTTTTTCAGTCACTTTAAAGAGTTCAAAATTAATTTCAAAATTTTCCAGGAGACTATTTGAAATACGGATTGAATGCATTATCTTTAACAAGATGCCTCACCTCCGTTGCACAGTGATGTGCACGATGATGCACACAGATAACTGAGAAATAGATAAGTTTACATGAATGAGGACCAGTGCTTAAGTATTTTTATCAGTATGTGTGTGACTACGAAATTTCAAAGACCACTTAGCCAAGCCAACAGCTGACTTGATTGTCTTGGTTAATCAACTCAGTCATAACCACAGAGCCAGCCTAAATCTGGAAAATAATTTCGCTATTGCCCTTTAGCATCTAAGTGCAGCAGACATTCTCTTCAGTCTAGCAGATAAAAAGCATTAGTAGCTTACAGCTTCTGTTCCTTGGCCTTGGACTTTTCTGCTTTCTCATATGCCTTTCTCCTTGCTATAGGGGAAGGCTCTGGTATTTTCTTTTCTGATAGAGATGGCTGCCTGGAACTAAAATAAAGAGAGAGTCTTTAATCATCCAATTTAAAATATATGCATATAACCACATCTGGAATATATTTAACCAAAGCTTTTTAATAGATTTCTAACTGACACTGAAGAAAGATTATTATTTGGAAGTAAGAAATAGCCAGGATAGGAAAATATGAGTTATTTTTAGCTGATGAAAGCTTGACAGCTATATATTTTACTGTTAAATTAGCAATCTGATTAAATATGTGAAAAACTATTACATGTGAATGTAAGCATCAATCCTATAGTACCAAGTAGCTATAATAAATATTATATCTTAAACAGGAATGTTTGAGTTTGATTAAAATTGCTTCAGTTGAAGAAAAATTGTCTTTACAGTTTTACAAGAACAAAAATATTATCAGAATATGACAAACAATGAGATTTAATGAATTAATACTTAGAAATAGTTACAAAATAATACTGTAGGCAATCAAGCACACACACAAAAAAACAAGAACACACAATTATTTTACTTGGCGAGGATTTAAGCATTGATTAGTAGCTATGTAAATTTCAGTAATAAAACTATTCCTGTCTTTATATTATAAAGTGCATATATGGAATTGTTCCTAAGTAATTAAAATTCAAAACCATAATTTTCATGTATGGTTGTAATGGATTTTAATTGAAAAATAAATTCGTCTTTGCCTCTCCTTGACTTGTAATATCAATATGAAAAAAAAATTAAGGAAATTAGAAAGTAAGATCCACCGAATGGGTTTACATGATGAATTCTATTTTTAAATGAACACTAAAGATATTTACACTTTGTGTGACTGATTTCTCTAAACAGAGGAAATCACATTTTAGAATTTCTGTATCATTTGAATCATATGTGCCACTTGAGTAAATTATTTACTTCATACAATAAAAGCAAGGCACTAAAAGGCTTATAAAAGCTACTGCGTCAAGCCTGCGACCACCTCTTATATTTGTAGAGAACCACACAAGCATCTGAATTGAAACTAAAGGAAAAAAAGAAACTAAACCAAAAATAAGACATTATGACAAGACAAAGTCTGGATATCTTCTACAATCTGAAGAATATATTTGTAAAAAGACAAATGGCAAAAAGAAGGCATTACCTGAATCTGGATTCCAGGCCATAGGTTAAGTCTTGAGGTTCCAAAAGTCTCTATTCATCTGACAGACTAAATGCTGAATGCATGTGTGTTCCTAAAAGCTGTCCTCCTTTCTGTATCACTGACCTCACCAAAACAATTTCTTCCATGTTCATCTTACCACAAAAGCCCTGCAGCCATAAGCTACACTGGTTAGCAGTCTTTAACCGCAAACCCAGTAGTTAATTACGGAGGCACCTCAAGCACATGCAAGAAAGTCCTGTCATCATTAAAATTCATTTTGAAGCTAAGGCAGAAGGTGAAATTACCAAATGGGAGACAACAGAAATATCTTCCTAAAATGAAGCAAATTATGGGAAACAGAGAGATATTCAGGTGGGGAAAGTTTGTTATTTTTTATTACTTGCAGGGTCATATAGTGTGTGCCACTTTTTTTTTCAATATTACTCAATGTAACAGTATATTTATTCCATAAATCATTTGCTAGAGCACACATGAGGGTTAGTTTGAAAAATATCATTAAAATTCTTTGCCAGTGAATAATTTTAACTATCAAAGCATACACACAGACACACATACACACAATCACACACACAAAACACACACACATTTGCCTGTGTAGGGAAATCTTTCTTTGTCCTCAAGACAATAATGAAAACATTCTAAGTAAGAATTGTTTTGAATGGAATATCTTAACATAGATGGGAAAGAAAATATTTTCTCCTTCAAGTCTTTAAAAATACCAACAGAAACACTTTGTGCATATTTTCATCCCAAATATGCAATGTGCTTCAAGCTAAACAATTAAGAAAGCTCAAAATGTTTTAAGTTTTTAATTGAAAACTCTCTTTTTCTTTTAAAGGGTCAGTAAAGGTTTGCTATCCTGATCAGGCTCTTAGAACTAGAACACATGCGATTTGGAGTAAATGCAAGTCCTTAAAGCATCTGTTTTTATATAATGGTTTTATAGGTACCATTTTAGAGTAATCTAATTTAGGTGATTCTATATAAATTTTCTGTCTTCAATTCAGAACTCAGCCATTATAAAAAAAATTATAAACCTTAAGTACAATCTTAAAACTTAGGGATAAGTAATTCAATAAAGAACACCTCATCTTAAATGATTTTCGTACTTCCAAAAAATTAGGGGAGACAACACCTAACAGAAATTACTTTGAAAACCAGAAATCTTATTTACATACGTTTAAAAAATAGAAATAAGAAATGAGCAACATGCATATTTTTTTTAAAAGCCAAAAGAAAGGAAGTTAGTGAGCTGGGCCAGACTTACATGCCACCTATCTTAGAAGGTAAGCCAGATGGGGGAAGGAGCTCTTTTTCCCTAGCAGAGGTACCACTTGTCTCTGTATTCATTCCAATCTCTTGCCCTTCTGCAACAGGCACAAGAGGGCCAGGCAAGGAGACATCTCCTGTACTAGTGTCTGAAGCTAGTTCACTGCTATCTGCATACAGCAATTCCATCTGAGTCGTGGTTCTCCTTCGGGCCTAGTCAGAGAGCGAAAGGAAAAGCAATCAGGAAAAGCAATCAGGAGCAAGCTTTCGCATAAGAAGGTGCTTAGGGACAGGTATTTAATGAGTTTGACCATAGGTAAAAACACTTAGGGTGCCTTTTCTAGCCAGTGTGTGAAACGTAGCATGTAAAGTAGTGACAAGGCAGAGCTATATCCAGATTAAGACCTTTAGAGGCCAGCATTTGTATCAAACTTATTATGTGCCAGGGACTACTAATCACTTTAGCATATTCGCATAAATGCAGCTACTATCGTTATCAAAACTCACAGATGAGGAAACTGAGGCACAGAGAAGCTGAGTAACGTGCCCAAGGCCACACAGCTAGAAAGTGGCAAAGCCAGATTCAAAGCAATCTGCTCCCAGCATTCCTGTGCTATCCCACCACTTGTGGTCAGCTCCTTCAATGTGTTATTAAAGAACAAACAAAAAGCAACTAAACCAAAAGATAATTGCAGGGACGCGCAACTTAATTCTGATTTTCCCATGCTTAGACACTTTATTTAATATCAATTTTAAATATTTGTCTCAAGTTTTGACCCTGTTCCCCTGATGCTTTAACTACATGTTTAACTTGCCTGCTGGATAACTCAACACCAGGCAGCCAGCAGGGAGGCAGGTAAGGGCCATTTTCCTAGACTCTAAGCACATTATAAGCATTCATTTTCCTTACTCTTGAAAACCAAATGACTGATCTGTTAATGTTCAGACTTGGTTGTTGAAATCCCTGAGGTGATAACAGATCAAGGTGTTCACCAGATTATAAACCTCTAGAGAACAGGGACCCTGTTTTACTCAACTTCATATACCTTGCATTTAACACAGGGCTGGTACAAACCTATTTAAAATATATAGTCAACGTCATTGTTTCATGAGTGAAAAAAATATATATGAGATTCTTTTAGGCATCTTTGCACTTCAAAAGTATTTTAATCAGGAAATTCTACCTGAAAATCTTTACCTCTGGCTTCTCTTGAACAAACAGAAGATCTGGCAGCCTTAGGCCCACATTCCCACACCCATGAGTTGAGTTGAGTGGTAGCTATTTGTTTTAGATGGACATGTACTTTCCAGCTAACCACATTTATCCCCACTCATCATTTTATATCCAACCGAAGTACTCATTACATCATCTGACTAACCACTAGGGGCCTGAAATCTGTCCTGCCCATTTGCACGGTATTACTCTTCCAGGTCTGATTTGGTTCATTCATTCCATACATATTGACTAATCACTCTCAGAATTCTTTGTTTTCGAGCATCTTAAGATAATAAGTTAATTCATAAAGCATGAAGGCTAGCGTGTTCAATCTGAAATGTACAATACGTAGCCCACACATTCAGCAGCATGTATCACTTATACATATTTTAAATCCCACTAATATGCATTATATTCTCACAAGTTTTTAACATAACATGATAACCAAGGGTTGCCTTATTTAAACCACCTCAGTTTAACAAGACAAAACAAAAAAGACACTTAAGAACATAGTAAAAGGATAAAACTTGAAATTCTCCTGCCATCTAAATGATTTGACATTGTATACCACTGTATGCTACTACATGGTCTATTAGTTAGTTAACCAACAGCTTAAGAATCCATAATTATTTCTTATCTAGCGAAAAAAGTGCAAGAATACAGTAAAGCCTAAATCCAACAAGCAGGAATTTTTCAATTTAATATGTTTTATTACCAATTAAAAGGGAATATGATAAAGACTTAAATTTCTGACACTTGGAAGAACTTTTTTAAATGAATGCCTAATTGCTAATCTATTAAGAGTGGAGCTTGAGGCCTTTGCACCCAACAGAAATAAGAAAAAACAGTAAAAAAAAAGTTTTGATTGGTATTTTCAATTCTCCTTACCTTGTTCTTAGGTTTCACTTCACCACAAAGTTTCATAAGGTCTGAAGACAGTGTGCTATATGCAAATAAATAATTGACCATAAGATTAAAGGGGAACTTGTTATAGAAAATTGTGTTCTCTATGTTTACAGCTATGAGAAAAAGTTATATGTATTTGGAAAAACACAGACAATATATAAAATCAAAATGTTATTTCCTTAATTAAAAGATAATTCCTTTTTCCTTAAATATCCCAAATATTTTTATTCTAAAATACTTATAATAGTTAAGCATGACTGAGTTTGTTTTCCATATTATTGCTTCTAGTGCTATTCACCTAGCTGTAGAACTCAAAATTATTTCTACTTTATAACTGTTTTAAGTAGCAAGATATTAAAAGTATTACAGAAACAAGTCGATTCTATTACGTTTTCTAAAGACTCTTACCTTCCCTCTGATCCTGGGCTGTTTAAAGGTGCATCCTCATCAGTACTATCCTCCACATTTTCTAAAAAATGTCCAAAATATAATTATTATTGACATATCACAGTCTCTGAATGGAGACTGCAATTACTAATGTACAATAAACCTCAGCCCAAAGTCTCAATATGGGCACTTTGGTTTTAGTAACTGAATGAAAATGGATGGAATTGCAGAAAAATATTCCTAAGGAACTCCTTTGTGTATACGTCCTAGGATGAGGAAAAACATGTTCAAAAAAGGGCAGCCATGAGTTTAAAACACAGAACAAGATTCATAGGATGGGAATGAGAGTGTATATGAATCAGAGTATGTACAATTAGGTATATATTTTTCAATTATGTGTATATCCCATGTCATCCAAACACATGAAAATCCACTGAGTAAGATTATGTAAGATTAAAGTAAATGCTATATGAGCTCCCTTTCGTGTGCTCAGCCAACTGTGAAAACCATATAAATGTAAATGTGCTCCTTAAACTTTAAGAGTTACTCCAACTTATTTAAATGGAAAAAGGCTTCAAGTTGTGTGCCCGCATGTGTGTGTGTGTGTGTGTGAAGGTATTCAGAAGTCACACGTCAGCATGCAGCTCATTCACAAGTACACAGAAGACAAAACAACAGCCTTGCATGCAACAGTTTTGTGAACTAATACAAATGAACCACCGCTGTTTCAGAACAACTCTAGCAGCCTTGTAAAAGGCGGCGGGGTGGGGGAGGAGAAAAACAAATGTATATGCTTAGTAGGAAGTCAGCAAATAAAAGTCACAGGAAAGTAAACTATTCAAAATATCAGTGAGTCCCTAACGTGGTGCAGGTTTTTTAAATGCATACATTTTATTATGAAATCATTCTACAAAACGGAAAATAAAGACAATATTATAAACAACATATTATATTAATGAAAGATATATGGGGTTGATCTCCTTTAATCTTTTTTTTTTAAGATTTTTTTTTTTATTTATTACATATCCCCCCTTTCTGCTGGTTCTTGCTGTGTTCATTTTTGCGTTCTTCTGTGTCTGCTTGTCTCCCCCCGCTGTGGCGACCCGCCGAGTCAGCTCACTGCGCTGCGGCCTGCCTGCTCACGACGGCTTGCCCTGCTCGTGGGGGCTTGCCCTGCCCACGGCGGCTTGCCTTCTCAAGGCGGTCTGCCTGCTCGAGGAGGCCCCAGGAACCAAACCCGGAGCCTCCTATGTGGTAAACCGGTGCCCTACCAATTGGGCTACAGCCGGCCCCCTCCTTTAATCTTTTAATTTTGTCTCATACAGGTGGACTGTGCATTTGACCAACTAATTCTTTACTCTTGACTGATGCTCACTTTCTTCCTCACTATTTAGCAGGAACTTTGATGCAAATTCATTATACTTGACAGTATTATCTAACATGGCGCCACAGAGGACCCATACCAAGGGAGTATACTTCTTGAAGTGAAAAAAACGATGGTCTTGAAGGCAGTGTGTCTCAAAGTCTGGCATTAGAGGGAGGCTCAAGGACTTATTTCACAGACGGTAGTGTAAGAGAAAAAGCAGTTGTAAAAAAATGGTAAACCTAGCCTCTATTTTCCCATATATAAAAGCGGGCTAATATTTACTAGTATTTTTCTTATAAAGAGTAATGAAATCAGATAGTATACTGAATATGTATGTTGAGTACGTTGAAACCAGATAGCACGTTGAAAAAACCGCTTCTCTCCTGCTTATGTGTGTATGCCTCGTTTAGAGGTAATTATGGTTCATCTTAACTAGCCTGGCCATAGCACAGAGGCCCCCACCTGGTCACCGAGTCAGAACCCTCAGCAGGACTGAAGCACGATGTCTAAAGGACAAAAACACCTCACTGTTCTACTCTCAACTCTGAGAACATAATTGTAACCCATGACCAATTTCTTTTCTCATCACAGCAGCACTAAAGCCGAAGGCAGAAATTTAAACGTCCCAAATGCCATAAAGTGCATCCGTATCAGTTTCACAGTCTGAAGTAGAACGGTTATGTGAGAAAAGCCTGAAGTAGTGTGCAGAAAAAGGGTAACACAGCAGCTCTGAGACGGCTCTGCTTGCTTGCAAGGCTGGCCTTTGGCATCTGGAGCTTGGC
>PVKH010023441.1:0-13853 GCA_004027955.1 Chaetophractus vellerosus
CACTCTTCTCTGATATAAGAAATCACATGACTCATTGTATTCCCCTCCATCTCAGCCTGACATAGCAGAGATGGAATGTGCACTATTTCCAAATCAAAATAGGCATGGTGCAGCAAGAGGCACTTCCAAATGATGAAATTAGATTAGAAGTTAAGACAAAATACATTTAACTGGCTTTTAAAGAAATTTCGTGGAACACATTACTACAAACAGTACATTTGGGCAGCCAAACAAACTTTGCCCAGAGAAAATCAATTTTGCTCCCCGAACAATGAGAAAAATTACTTTAGATTCGACGTTAAATATTGTTGTAAGTATTTTTTAAGAAGCATTTCTATAACTCTGTGCAGAAATAGGAGTCAAAGGATGCCTTTGTTGCCATGGTAACAGTCTCCCTCAGAAGATCCAAGGATGAAGTAGCATGCATTTGCCCTGCATATATTTGGCCAATCAATAAACAAAGGACTTAATCTGCATGCGTCACATTAGGAAAGTGGTCAAGGTGTCCATGATTAGTACAAGTGTATATATGTGTGTGTGTGTGAGGGGGTGTTTGAGAATTCCAGGTTCAATCATCCAGGCTAATTTTCAACTGAGTGCTGTTAACACTTTCTTCATCAGAAACCCATAATTAAGAAGAACTATTGATAAAATGCCTACAGTTCCTTGAAAAATGGAAATCATGATGAAATGTTAATGCGCCAGTAGACTATACATGTGGTTAACTGCGATTAGGAGTAGAGAGAATATGTGTGCTACAGTGAGAAGGCTTGGGAAGAATGACAGTAAGAACAGCTAACATTTCGTGAGCATTTACTATGGGCCAGACGTGAGCTAAGAGCTTCCCATGGAGGATCTCGCTGAATCTTTCAGACAACTTAGGGCGTTACTACTGTGAGCTGTTATACCCTTTTCACAAATGATGTGAGAACTTACTCTTCCTGTTTTGCTGATGAGGAAACCCATAAATAGCCCGAGGGCATCCATCTTGGGAATGTTGGAACCAGAGTTCAAAGCCGGGCAGTGAGCTCCAGAGAACACGTTCTATGGACTACACCATACTTCCTGCTTTACTACCGCTCAACAGTATGGTTTTGTGAAGCTGCTTTACTTCTCTGAGCCTCAGACTCCTTATCTTTACATAAAGGCATTTGTGAAGCTGCAGTTACATATTGCATGTTAAGAGGAAGCACGTAATGGTCCCTTAGTAGATGTTCCCGTGAAAACCTTCAGTTCCTCAGAACCAGCAGAGGTTACTGTGAATATATACAGCTCTTGCCTTATTCAGCGGGAGGGAGGACAGAACATTATTAGAATACTAAACTCTCATTTTACTTCTTAGGGTCAACATCTTCCATTTTGTATATAAGAACAAAATTACCAACAAATAGCATGCACACACTCACAGAACACACACACACACAATCCTTGGGCTTCTTCCCATATTTCCATACCTCTACCATTAGAATTGTTCCGCAGGAGGAAATGCAGTAAAGAAAAGTCATCAGAAAACTAGCTGTGTGCCTTTGGAGTTTTGTAACATCACCTTTCTAGGCCTCAATTTCCTCTGCCGAAGAAGGAAAGAGCCAAAGGTTATTTCTTCTAAAGAATCTTCCAGGAGTAACCATCTACAATTTGATTGTTGCTGTGAACTTGGTAGCCCTTCTCATCAACCCCCCTCTAGGCCTTTTATACCTTTTTTGAGGGATTTTCATACTTGGCTGGAAGGAATCTCCTTCAAAGTCTCAGCTTCATATCAAGACTTCCACAATTTGTCTTTTTCAATATTTACATTGAAATATGTGTCTTCAATCCTATTGTTCTACAAATTATTTCTCTGGGATAGAGATCCTAAAATTCGGAGTAGGCGCTGTGCATGCTTCCCTAAGTGATCGACACATCCCCAGTAGTAAATACAAATTTGCTGAGCCATCAATAAAATGCACAGTGGGAAGATTAGTTAATCAGCAGCAGATTATGGAATCTTCTCGGTTTCCCAAACATTAAGTGAAGTGTTTCTTTCACCTTTAGCTAGATCCGTAATGGAAACAGTTTTCATTTTAAATAACTTCGTGAGATGATTTCATTAGGAACATACACTCAGAAAACAGCATTTAGCATCTGCTTTTTCTTGATACATTTCCTTAGGTAAAAACACAAATACACTCTCTGAATTTCATACCCACTTGAGCATGACATGAAACTCATATACAGGGAATGTTTTCCTGCAAACTCAACATGTGAGTACATGGAGCTTTCCCTTCTTTGCTCATGTGGTGATATTAGTTTTAAGCCTTAAACAGCATGACTAAAAGTCTCAATTATCTGGCTTATTGAGAGGTAGGTCCATCCCTGCCTCAAATAGCAGTTGCATTTTGGATTCACCTGGAACAGTCCTTCAGAGAAGTCGTTTTTAGTGTCAGTGAGAGGAGGCTTGTAGTTTGAGAAATGTCTCCATGTTCTAATTGCGGATCAAGACATCCTCTCACCATTTTCCTAAAGCGAAACTTGAAAACTGCTGGCTCAGAGGTTATCCCCAGAAGGGATGATATAGGCTGCAGTGGTGGCTGAATGGTGTTTTACATTTGAATTAATTGCCAATGTTTAAAAATCATTAGATTTCACTGCTTCTCTCGAAAAATCTGGCAAATCTGGACCTGCCTTCCCACATGGCAACCATCTGCTGGAGCTGAGTAGGGACTGCTCATATTTATAGGGGCATGTGCTAGCCACAGTCATACAGTCCCATCATTTGGGAGGATTTAGTCTTCTGTGAGGTCTCCAAGTCATATTCCCTGTATTATCTTTCAGCCGGGCCACTCCATCCAGTCACTTTACTTGATCTGATAAATATTTAACAGCAAGTGTGGCTCTGCCACCAGCCAATCAGAATCACTAAAAGCCCTGGACTGGAGCAGGGTCCTAGGGCTCCCTGCAATTCTGTGAGTGAAACTTTTTGTTGTTGGATTCCACAGAGTGGTGCCCAGGACGCCCAGGGCAGCTTGGGGACTCTTGCAGAGTTTAGAAGAAGCCACTATTTTCCAACTGGTGTGGAAATGACTGTACCATGTGCTGAAACTCATCTTTGCTATAGGTATTTCAGTTTGTCACACACACATATACACACTCACATACTTTTATATTAAGTTTTCTTTCCTGAGTAGATATAAAAGAACCAAACAATAGGGTATCAGTCATGCCCTAATCTAACGCCCAAGCTGAAAATCATTCCAATCCCTTCTCCTCTCAGTTTGGCAGGTATTACAATTTCACCTGGGATTATTAAAGCAATTTCCCAGAGAAAATGCTAAGTGGCATATGAATGATTTCAAATACAATTGGTCCTATGATCAGGGAAAACATGCTTACTGATAGAGAATACGAAGTAATATAAACTTTATATTTCCATCTTCCATTTGTGTATCACAGACCTCTTGATTCATGAATCGTCACATAAGGTTATGCTTTGATTTAAAATATGAAGCACTCTCTATAAGTTAGCACAGCAACTCTCTGAGACTGCTAAGAAGTTTCCTACATGGCCTATATCAGGAGTTCTCAACCTCTGCATTATTGACATTTGGACAGGATAAACTTTTTTTTTTTTAAAGATTTATGTATTTTATTACATATCTCCCCTTCCCCCTGCTGCGGCGATGCGCCGAGAGTGGTCACTGCGCAGGCGCGGCTTTCCCCGCTTGTGGGCGGTCTCTGCGTCCGATCACGGCCGGCTTTCAGTTCGCGGGTGGCTGGCTGCGCTCCATCCGTGGGCGACCTGCTCTGCCCGTGGCGGCTCTTGCCCTGTCCGTGGCAGCTTCTTGCCCTGCCCACAGCGGCTCCGGCCCGCCCATGGCGGCTTGCCATTCTCAAGGCGGTCTGCCCGCTAGGAGAGGTCCCCGGGAATCGAACCCAGGGCCTCCCATGTGGTATGCCGGCGCCCTATCCACTGGGCTATCGAGCTGGCCCCAGGATAAACTTTTTGTTGTTGGAAAGCCAGGGCTGCCTTATGCAATGTAAGCTGTTTGGTGTCATCCTTGGATGCCAGAAACCTGTCCCAGTTGAGACAACCAAACATGTCTCCAGAAATTGACAAATGTCTCCCAGAGGGCAAATCACTTCTGGTTGAGAGCCACTGATTTATATATCCTACAACCCAAAAGAGTCATGTTACTGTTATTGCTTGTTTACAATTCAGGGTATACCAGAATGTAACATTAGGGACATAATGATGACTTATTTTTATATTACCTTAGATAGAGATTTGGTAACTTGTGACTTGGTTTAATCTGACCCTTTAATTATCTTTTTCTTTGGGGAAGATCTTGAAAAGGAGTAGTTTTAGATATTCATTCAGTGTCTTGAAATATGTTTTTGAGGTGAGAGAGAGCATGCAAAGCTTTGTTTTATGTTCCCAATCTCATTAAAATCCTAATTTTTCTATTTTCTGGATTCTTAGGGATGATTTCAAGGTCTTTCTTCCAGAACACTTACAGTGATTGATTTTTAAAAACACATGGACTTATTTATTAATTTTTCTGCAAATACCAGACTATAAAGAAGAATCACACTTAAAGAAGTTGTGATTTCCCCACTGCCAAATATTGCTTACATGTTTTATCCTTACAATTGTCTGTGATCTCTTCAGAATTAAGGATCTTGCGCATTATTTTCAGAGGCAGAATATTAAATAGTTTTTCTTACTCTCTGATCAGGGTATTTTCCACAACATGGCAATAAACTGCCACTCGAGAAATTGACAGAATATCACTAAATCCTGAAAGTGCCTTTGAAATCAGCAAAAATGACTAAATTAAGTCCAACATCATTTAAATGTGAAGTAAAAATATTGTTAATATTTAATAATATTAACAATATGGTTAGAACTTTCGGAGCTGTACTTGATATTCCCCAACCCCACCCCCTTTCATGACCTACCTTTAACAAGCTCTGTACATTCTGCCTCACTAATGGCTATAAAATCCATTTCCCCCTCCACTTCTATACCTTAAACTCTCATTTGGACCCTCATCACCTCTAACCTCAATTAGAGAAATGGCCTCCAGTTACAGTCTTCCTTTCTCAAATCAATTGATGCCACAACTATTGCTTGATAAACCCAAGTCTGATTTTGTCTACCTAAAAACCTTGAACCACTTTCCATTGCTTACAAGGACAAGACCAAATTCTGCAAGATATGTGGATATATGTAACCTTCGGTGCATCTTTCCAACTTCAGTTTCTGTCCCTTCCCACTATGCACTAATGCACAGGTTATTCACAAAAGAGCCCACTATGTGCTCTCTTACTTCTGCATCCCCTTGGTCTGTAACATCTGCTACTCTACACAGAAAAGCTCCAGTGCTTCTTTTCTGTGCAATGTCCCCATTACTGTGGCATTTCCTCCCATCCTCTGGAAGACTCAGCCTTTTCTTCTTTGTTGTTCCAAATCTTCTGCAGTTGGATTTTATAATGTGGTCTTAGAATCTTTTATTTGCACATCCGTCTCCTCCACCAGACTGTGCTCTCCTATGAGGCTGTGTTTGACTGTTGTTGTTGTTTAGATATGTATATCTTTCACTCTATGAAGGTCCATCACATACAAGGACTTTTTTAGTTGTTTAGATATTCTATATACTCACTTTGTAAAGGGTCTATCACATCAAAGCACTCAGTTTGTCAAATAAATGCCCTTTTTTAAAAACTTTTAATCTATGTAATTAATTTCTTCAACAATATTTATCAGATGCTCTCTGCATTCTGGCTTTTGTTCTAGGTAATGTAAATCAATAATATATATTTATGCAGATAGAAAATAAAGAAGCTACCTGTAAGTTTCCATAGTATTTAAAGATGGAGACATTACTTAGAGACAGAAATTCAGAGAAGTTGCTTTTCAGTTAGTTTTTAATACATTCAGATCCAAGTTAGATCTAGTACATAAAATATCCAGAACACGGAGCACAGTACCTAGCGCTTAGTAACAGCTAAATATAATCTGGTTAATATTATTGTTATTATTACTGATATCTATAAGAAGAAATATTTCAAACTAAAAAATTCAAATAATGAGCAATGAAGAAGTTACAAAGATCAAAATCTTCTCTACTCTCAGACCTATTTGTTTACTCAATAAATATTTAGAGTCCAGTTAAACCAGAAAAGCAGACGAGTGGGAATAGCTAAAGTGGAACTCCCATATTTAAAAATATGGACATATAAATATTTCTGAAATGCAAAGTTTTCCATTTAAACATAAATTAAGCTAAGAGAATAAAGTAAGACATGAAATAAAGGATACATTTAAACGGTATATTTCTATATGCTGCAGACAGCACCTTGCTACTGAAAAGAATATCTGATCCAGTAGATTGTCAGCTTCACTAATGATATGTCTGAGGATTCTGTAAGCAAAAATTATATACTACTCATCATTGATAGTGGGGAGGTTAATAGGACATTGTCTCTTTTCTGTACTTTGTTCTTATGCCACATAGCAGTAATGGATTTTCTTAATAGTGATGATTCCCTTTATGAGACCATGTTCATTCAGAGAAATTCTGTTGCTCTGGATGACTCAAGTCTATTTATTTTAGATTGCGATTTTAGGTTTAAAAATCGGTGAAAACTAATACACAGGCCAATTTTTATTTTAAATATTAGATAAATTCTGACATAAATGTGTAAGAAGTACACTTGTATTTGTTTTTATATATTGGTTAACATTGGAATTGTACAGTCCAATATGGTATGCATTAGCCACAGGTAGCTTTTGTTCACTTGAAATGTGGTTGGCCTGAAATGAGGCATGTTACAATTTCAAAGACTTAGGACAAAAAAAGAATATAAAATAGGCCATATATATAATAGATGAGTACACTTTTAATATATATAATTATTTTATTTTTAAAGAAGCTTTAGATTACATAAATGTTACATAAAAAATATAAGGGATTCCCATACGTCCCACTCTCTCCCCCTCCCATACTTTCCCACATTAACAACATCCTTCATTAGTGTGGTACATTTTTACAACTGATGAACACATATGGAAGCATTACTACTAACCATGGACTATAGTTTACATTATACTTTACACTTTGAATGAGAGAGTACCACCACCTCACACCCTATACAAAAATTAATTCAAGATGGATGAAAGATCTAAATGTAAGAGCCATATCCATAAAGCCCCTAGAAGATAATGTAAGGAAGCATCTACCTGATCTTGTAGTAGGAAATTGTTTAATAGATGATTACATGTTGAAAAGGTAATATTTTGAATATAATGCATTAAAGAAAGTATATTGTTAAATTTTATTCCATCATTTTCTTATTTTCTTTTTTTCTTTTTTAATGTGGCTATTAGAGAATTTTAAATTACACATGCAGCTCACATTACACTTTTCTTGAACAGTGCTAGTCCAAACACTGTTCCTAGAAGGATTCATGCCTTTGTTTTCCTTTTTTACTGTGTTAAATATCATTGAAAGATATTTAAGGGAACAACTGGTCCAGTAATGAAATTTTACAGATGAGGACATGGAGGCCTAGAAAGTAGAGACACAGGAAAACCCGAATACACATCTCCAGACTTCCAGTCTTGTGCTAAGTTACTGGCAAAGTAGCAGATATCAATGAATAGTTGTTGGAAGAACAAATGGATGGATAATGTTTCCATGCTATGTCGCATTCATCTTTTTCCTAGGAGACTGTGACATGAATCTTCGTTGTGTGTAATGGGGAGAAAGGCCAAGCAATTGTGTTCAATAATAATAGTGATAAAGTTAGCCCCATAAAGAGCTTAATATATTCAAATAGGGGGCCTTTGAACATGATATGATTGATGAAATGAACCTGTTAAAATGTCTTTGACCATCCTCATACTTCAGTGACTTTGTTTACAAAGTAGGAAGAACGTGACTGCATCAAAGAATGAAAAATAAAACCTACATTTCTTGGAAAGGAGGCATCAGTCTTTTTCTATTTGTAAATGCTGACGAGCACAGTTTAAGGAGGGCTAATGCCACCCATTCATCTTAATTAAAGAGTTAATTGCTCGTGTATCCTGATTTAGTTAGCTGAGCCTGGTAGCATGGGAAGCCCTTGCTTCTATGTATTTTATTGACCAGTGTAATGACATCATCAGTAAGTCTCAGGATTTATTCATGCATCAGCCTAGCCTCATAATGTTAATAGCCTTGTACATGATAAAACTTTCAAGAGGAAAAGAATCCTTGCGCCTGGCACAGAATACAAAAAGGACTGTGGCGGAAGTTGCTATATGTCTGGCTTCAGCTGTCATTGAAGCCTTACTTCAAAGTCCAGAGGCACAAAGATAGTAAAATTTAATTTTGAATGCTAATTTTCAGAAAATGTTTGTATGAGAAAACAACATAACAGGTTTTTACAATTTAAATTTAAATATTTGAAAGTTAACGGTTTTCACTCAATATCATCAAATTGTAATTAAGGTCAGGTAAGGATGTGTTACAGGGGGAAGAAGCTTCTACTGTTAGCCTGTTGAAAACCATTGCTTCAGAGATGCAGTTGGCTAAAGAGAGATCATAAAATACGTACATACAAACACACAGAAAAAAAATGAGAGACATAAATTGGATGAAACGATTTTAAAAACAAGGTTTCTCAACCTTTAAAATACAATTTTTTTCCTAAGTTCTCTACCATTTTCCCAGAAATAATGTGTTTAGATGAACTAAAAAGCTAGAGTGGATACATGACTAATTTTAGACTAACACCCTTTGCTAATACATTTTAAAAAATGGAAAAAGAGACAAAAATCAAAGAACAGCAGGGAAAAAGTACTATCTTGAGGGCATACAAAGGCAAAAACACGGAAATGATGTTCAGAGTTAATGGGCCTTTTTGTGTCTCTTCTCACATGGAGCTACAAGCAGTCCTAGTTAAAATTAATTAAAGTTAGTGCCCTGCTTCTGCAAACAAAACTGGTTCAAGAATCATCCCCCATTTTTGAACCGCTGGTTACATATTAGACTCCATGTGTGGCCAAGGTAAGTACACTGCAGTTATATTAAGAAAAAAGGGACAAAAACAGAAGGATGGATGGCGGAGTTTAAATGAATATATATACCGTGGTCCTAGAGATAAAGTGTGTTGCTCTTTTGTAGGTTATGGCATCCCAATAGCCTTGTGACCACGGGTAGATCACTTAACTTTTCCATTCTTCAGTTCCACATCTGTAACATTGGGACACTTATAGTATCTCTCCATGGAGTTATTGTGAGAGCAAAATGAGTTTGCATCGGTTACACTTAGGACACTGCCTGGAAGGTGGTCAGTACCAAACAAGCGTGGCCCATAATTATCATTCTTACAAGCAATTCCGCTCGCCTGCCCTTTAAAAGATGGTGACTGACTAGAGTCTCTTTAATGTAGAGTTTGTTTTTTGTCCTACTAGTTTCACTTCTCTATTGAATTCTTAAAGCTTTTATTGTTTTTCATGTGAGAACAATGTTTTGTTGTGCTTATTCCTAACAGCATACATGCATGTATAGGTAGCGTTGTGTCGTGGCTAAGCATCAGGACTCTGAAGTGAAGCAAACATGGATTCATATCCAGTTTCTACCTTTTTTTTTGTTTTGTTTTTAGCTTTGTGACCTTGGGAAACTGACCTCCCATTTCAAAGTGTTGGGTTTCTATTCTATCAAATGAGGATTAAAATAAAATGCTTATATGGTAGTTGTGAAAATTAATTAATATAATCCTCAAAAATCTTAAATACTATTTGGAGTGTAATAAGGCAATGATAGCATGTTTTATTTCATTTAATTCAGAGGATGATGTTGATGCATGCAGAGGAAAAAAATGAAGAAAAATATATTATTGAACATGAATAGTGGTTATCTCAGGGGGTGCAATAATGAACCACTCTTTTTCTTTCTGATTCTCTGCATTGCTAATCTTTCTACAGTGACCATAGTGGGAATTTGGAAACCAGGTTTTAATGGTCAGAGGAAGGATAGCCCATTTCCAACTGCGTGTGATTAACCAAAAGTAAAATTACAGTTAGAATGTGTCTAGGTGGAAAAAGGTGGAAGATTATTGCAGATAAAGAAGATGGGGCAAAGTTTCCAAACTAGGAACACAGTTTATAATAGGGAAAACTGAACAGGCCTAATGGGATGCTCTATGGAGGGATAAAAGGTAAACTTGAAGAATTGGGTAAGAGATTAAAGAACTTGAAATGTATTCTTTAGTTAGTAGAAGGCCATTTAAATGAGTGGGAAGGTGGAGTCCCAGATTAAGTAAGGGCTGGATTCTAAAGTGAGCATGTAAGGTAAAAATCAAAGATAGGCAAAATTCACAATGAAAATCCCTTAAATTTTTCAAAACCTATAACATGGCAGAGATGCATCTCATGTGATGGTTATGTATACAACCCTGAAGAGTAAGTCCTTTAACACACTAAATATTTAGAAATACAGAACTAGAACAAAGGAATGTTTATGTGTAGGGCTTTGAAAACATTTCATCTCTAAAGAAGTCTCAAATTACCCTGGAGGTGAGTACAGATGGAGGGTGAATGTTATATTTCTGCATACCTGCTAGGGCTATGCCATTCTATGCTAATACAAATCACTCTAATTTTCATTCGTGTTAATGGATTTGTTTGTGATTTTGATCATTAGGCTAGCAACTTTATTGGTGCTAAAGCAAGTGGAGTCCTAGAAAACACATATGTAAAGCTGCCAATTACAGGTCTAAAGTTTAAATCAAGAGAATTAGAATATAAGACCAAAGAGGCCAATTGAATGATAGAATCAAAGATGACTTGAGGATTTAAAGATTGGGAACTTAGGAAAATAATGGGTCCATTGACACAAATTCAAAACAGTAGTTAAAGGATTGCTTTGGCTGCTGAGTGGCCAGAAAGGACAGTAGATATTTTGACTTAGGTTGAAGTGACAGGATATATCAAATTTCAGTTATTTAATAGAACATATCTCAAGATGGAGTTCAGGCTAGAAGATACAGATTTTGGATGCAGATGGAGTTGATGGAAGGGCAAAGACTTTCAGAGCCAAATTTAATTCTCTTTTCATGAAGCCCTGACTTAAGAGAATGGGACTCTTATTTGTGTCATACTCTTAATTAGCTCATTTTAGCTACGATTTTTGAAAATGCCATCTGCAGTCTGCAGAGGGTTCCAATAAGGACTAAGGAATTGTGTCTTATCTTCATCATTAAAAACCCATGAAGTTAAGTAAACTCCTGGTTCATTAGATTTCTCATATCAGTTCTTAAGGCGCCTTTATTCTAAAGGGTTTATTCAGACTTTCCTTAATTATGAATTTCCCTACTTTGTGAAGATGCAATCCAGAAAAAAGTTTAACCATTTTTATGAACTTTCTTCTAAGGCAAAATCTTCCTGACACTTACAGTTATCAAATCTTCTGCTCTACGTTGTTATGCATTTTTCCCCTATCAGGACGAGGATATATTCAAATTATAATTATAAAATGATGACCACTTAATAGGAAGAAGAAAAATTTTTTTGAAATGGAAGCCATGCCAGGCAGGAGGGGGAGGCATGGATACAACTGGAAATGTTTAAATTTCTAAAAAAAGACTAGAAATGTTAACATTTTATATAAAATAGTAATAATAATAATGACAATTTATTGAGCACTTACAATGCATTTTGTCCTGTATTAAAAATTTTATAAATGGTACCATAATTATTCCTCCAACTATACTTTAAAGCAGACATAATTATTCCACTTTAAAAAAAGAGAAACCTGAGGCGGAGAAAAGTTAAATAAGTTGCCTGAAAACCACAGCCTGGAAAGAGGTAGAACAAAGATTCAGACCCATATCTGTACAACCAAGACTCACTTCACCACACTCACCTGGTACACAATTTTATCAATACTGTTAAGAAAAGTTAAATACAAACACTAAAAGTTCTACTATATGCAGTTAACATACTATTATTTTTAAAATATTAATAAAAATAAAAAAGAACTCAGTATGAAGTAATTCCTTGGAAAAATCTGTTGTGGCTTGCAAATACCACTTGAATAAGCGCTGAGCTTTTATAAACCTGAATCTTATTTTTGAGATATAGTTTCTTTCATATTGAAGTATTTTTAAAATATATATAACTCTGGACAATCCTAGTATAAGAATGGAGCATCTTCCAATACTATCCACATACTAATAAACATGTGCAGGAAGCGGAACAGACTAGAGGAGTTATAATTCTTTGCCTGTACCTGGTAGCAAAGATTTCTGATATCATCATGTAAAAAATTGGAGAATAAAACCTCCCAAGGAGCTGATGTAGGAAAACAGGACAAACTGAAAGATAGCTGGAGAGCAGGCCATGAAGAACTTTAACAACACAGAAGCAGATGACAAGAAGGAAAATAAAAATGGGTGCAAGGAAATGTTCAAGAGCTAAAAAATAAAGATGTTAATCTCATGATAAACATAACATGTTGAGGGAGGAAAAGCAAGCAAAATCTCATTCCACAGAACTGAAATGATTCAGGCAGGAGAAATAAATTTTTAAAAGATTCAGAAGAAAAGGGACCAGAGAAATAAAATGAAAGACAATCCAATACAAAAATAAATGACAAAGCAGGCAGAGAAATATTGTATTGACAAGCGAGATTGATTCCCCAAATCAGAACAATAGCATCTAAGGAAGTAGCAAGGATTTCTTGTTTCTAAACAAGAATGGTTTATGGGTAAAAACAATTAAGGAAAATTTCAAATAAAAATTAAGTGCAAAGAGAATTTGATTATTAGGTTATTGCCCTAGGAGAAAATGCTGTCACTATTAGGATTTAGGCTAGGCAGAAACACATAAAGAGATAGCATTATTCATCAAAGAGACCAAACTTTACAATTAATAAATATAGGTGCTCAGTACATTCACATATATTGATGATGGAAGACAATCAATAACCTGTCAAACCCTCTGCAAAAGGACAAAGCCAAGATATTTTCAGTAGGATCATCATTAGTTTTGTTATACTTAGTACAGAATGGTGGAGAGAAAGCTCAGTTTCTACATTTAGCAGACGGTAAACCAAATCTCAAGACTGCTTTCAGAGATTGTTGAGCTGGGCTAGGTCATTAGGCTTCAGTTTTCCTTTTTATTAAATAGTAATAAACTCAGCCCTATCTACCTCACAGTGTTCTTAAGAAAATTTGGGGCTTTTTCTAAACGGCTGTGCTTGTTTGCTGCTTCATGAAAGCAGCATGGTAAAACGGAAAAGGCATGGGTTTTGACATAAGATGAATCCAGGTTGGAATCCAGATTCTGGCACTCACCATCGGTGTGACCTATGAGAATTACTTAAAGCCTCTGAGCCTCAATCTCTTCATCTGTAAAAAGGGAGCAATGGTACAGATTTCACAAAACTATTGTGAGGGTTACATGAACTAATGTACATATCACCTTTAAAATTATTCCTCTGTCCTTTCCATTATTACTAACATCATTCGGACTCTGTGACTAAATCGGATGTATTGCTACATTATTATTTTTTTAATGTCAGTGTAATTGTAGGGCTTATTTCTGATTATGTAGCATGTCAGTCTGGTTCTCTAGTTCTCCAGAAAGAAAGCAAAAAAAAAAATTTCTGTAAGTTTCCAATATTCTTTTGAATAAATTCCTTTTGGTTGTTGTTTAAAATATCCAGAGAGAGTTTCAACTGATAATAATTAAAATCCTTGACTTACACAAAGAGTAAGAAACCCTATGGTCCCGATCTTAGCTTCCTTCCAATCTTACCTGTGTGGCAGCTTAAACTAAATTATTTACAAATAATTTAAAAGTATCTACTATGAATGAGGCCCTCATT
>PVKH010023442.1:0-13849 GCA_004027955.1 Chaetophractus vellerosus
TTTTTTTTTTTTTTTCAAATTAGAACCACCCAAGTTTTTTTTAGCAGTTTGTTTCAGAAAGTGAAAAAATATAATTCTCCCATGACCGGAAACAGAATTGAAATAAGGCCTATTTCATCTTTCACACTCTTTCTCCTCTCCCTTTCATCCCCAAGCTGATAATTATGGAAATTCTACAGCTAGGACACCTGGGCAGAGTTTTAATTAATTACCCATGGGAGTCAGGCATACTCTTTTAGGAAAAACTGAATTCAAATGGCAGAACGATTGGCCAAAAAAACAATCGTGAAACATTTTTGTGGCCTCAGTGTCATGATCATGTCAGTGAAGAGATGGTCTTTGATTGAATCCAGATTGAGCTGTTTCCTGTTAGCGTGCTAACCCACAGGGCAAGCTCAGCCCTTCATGTCTTGCTTTCTAAGTCTGTATTATTCAACACTTGTCTGCCAAGGATCTTCCACTCTACTTTTTCTTTTAAACTTCAATTCAAAATTGTTGCGATAGTACACATAAAAACAAGTCCTAAAAGTCTCTTAAAAGGATTATGTAGCTATTGAATATCTTGCAGCAAAATGAAATTTTAAAAATTTAGCTTTTCCAGTCTGGCCATAAGGAGCAGTATGTTTTGTGTGTTTTCCCTTAAGTACAATTTCATTTCTAAATAATCCCACCAATAAGCAGATAACTTGAAGTTTTATGTTACATTAGGGTGCTTAGCAAGTCTGCAGAAAATAAAAACGTCAAGTGCTCTGATATCTTAACATGCATCATTAATTTTTCTGAGAATAATGTTAGCCACCAGAGCAATTCCTATACTTCATCTTATGATATTCTTGTTGAGGCACATTCATTGCATTTACAGGATGACCTTTTAACTTTAAACAGCTAAACGATTTTATTAGCCATTCTGTTAGCACAAACATGGTTCTTCCTAATGTGCAGATGCAAACACTGAGGAACAAACAAATGTTAAAGGGAATTCAGGGGTTTGGGCTTGCAAGCTGAGAGTTTTTGCAGAGTCAAAGGAAGAATGAAAAGAAGCAACTGGATTAACGAATAGCATAATTCTACTCCCGAGGGAGAAACTTGGCTTTCTGCCAAATCTGCTTTCTGGCAGGAAGAGGGACCCACTTCATTAGGTCCTTTGACAGTCATTTTTCTCTGTTTGAATTTTTGGCCAAATCAATGCTCAGTAAAAAAATTAGTTCTTTTAAATAGTCATTACTTTCAATTGGAAAAGATTTAAAGTGAAGTTTGTATTTTAAGTAAAATAAGAATCATCAAATTACAAAATTATTTGGTACAAGAACCCTGGGTAAGGAAGCTTGATTTAGAATTATACTTGAATATCCCTAAAGATTGAGAAGCCATTCCTTTTGTTGTTGTTAATGTTTGGTATTGAAGTATATTTTTAAACCACTACTTCTCCATATTATTTTGGCCTGGTCTTTTGAAGTGACAAAGAAAAAGCACAAGTCAAAAAATCCCTAAATTTGATATTAGGAAAGAGATCAAAGGAATGTAAATGTTTGAAGAGAAAAATTGACATATTTTATAATATCTTGACTTTTTAAAAAGTGAAATGTTGCAAATATGAATTAAAATCTAAATGAACCACAATGATTTAGCATTTCCCAAAGTATATTGATCCTAAAGTTCTTCAAGATGCTCTGAGATTAAAGGGAAATCCATTTGGAAATGTCATGTACCATTTCCCTCTTTTGGGGTTTCAGTCAACACATTAGCATATTAAAGACTCTAAGAAATTCTGTGGTAAAGAAATGTCTTTGACTTTGTTGATACAAAGTGACCCATAAACTGCCTGGTGATTGTTCACATCACAAAACAACTATTTGCTTTAGAAAAAGATTAATTGCAGGACTCCTCTTAATATGGCAATGCCCCTAGTGTTATGGAGGGCAAGTTCAGCTTTGAAAATTGCATACTTATATAGTTTATAAGGAATAAATTAATAGCAGGATGTAAGGCAGAACCATATTTTCCTTCAATTTAATTTTCTTCTCTTGTATTCAAGTTTTAAGCTTTACAGATTTTATTACTAATCACTTCTGTAATATGGTTTATGTCTATCAAGGTACTATTATACCTACTAATATTTATTTACTGTTTTCATTCTCATGTAGTCGCTACTTTTCAGGAGCAAATGTCTTCCTTTTGCCATTGCAAGTTTCCAGAAGTCATGCAAGTCAATGCACCCCCTCCCCACTTTCCATTACTTCCCAGAGATTAGGCCAGTGCTGGTATAGCTACTTTTCAGTCAACTCAGTTGATTGCTGATGCTATTGATTGCTCTTGCCTTCCATGGGCAAAAGGATGTCAGATCACCATTCTAAGGATGCATGAAAACCGACCAGTGGCACGCTGGTAAATGCTTAACTAAAGGCTTGCCACATTTTTACTGTTTGCCAATTTCCATGGATAAAGTACTCTCATCATGGCCAATTTCAAGCTAACAACTGGCTCATACAATTCCTAAAACCGTAACAAGCTGGTATGAGTCGACTCCAGCAAATTGGTTTAGGAACTGTCTTGAATAATGAGTTTGAAAACTTACTGTGGAACAATAGAAAGGGAGAGATTGATGATATTTGTTAAACTTGATGCTCATAGAAAACATGCTTGATGAAATGTGCCAACAACCTAGTTCTTGATAAGGGAGTAAGCAGAAAGAAAAGTAACAGCTGTGAAGTAATACCTCTCCTTCTAGAGAGGAAGAGGGGACACACACACGTCCACACACAGAGACACACCATCTCCACCAGCACAGCACTCACAGGGGAGAGCATTGCCTTACATGACTGGCAGGGAAATTAGGTAAGAGCAAGGAAAACAAAACAGGCTATTGTCCTCACTCTGTCAGTATTTTCTGTTCTACTTTATGCATCCCTTTCTCCGGATGCTAATTCCTGATTTATTGCACAGGTTGAAGGGGACCAGCTGCCTCCAGGACACACCGTCAGTCAGTATGAGACCTGTAAGATCAGGACCATCAAAGCTGGCACCTTGGAGAAGCTCGTGGAGAACCTGCTGACGGCTTTTGGGGACAATGACTTTACCTATATCAGCATCTTCCTGTCAACATACCGAGGCTTTGCTTCCACTAAAGAAGTGTTGGAACTGCTGCTGGACAGGTAAGAATGTAAAGGAATTTGAGAGCTGATAGAAATGTAAGGCTGTTCGCAGAGTGAAGGCATGAGATCAGGAGTCACCTGCACTCAGTGTGCTGAGAGGGACGTGTATGGAAGAATTAACTGGAAGGAGCAGCCTTTGGAACAGATGGTGTGAAGATTATTCTGGAGCTACTTACAGCCTATTTCTTGGGAGGAAAATCTCATAAAATATCTATAAAAGAGTTAAGAGTAGGCACCATAATCTAAACTCTATTGTTTATGGATTTCAGTTACTATTTGTCACATGAACATTTGCTCCATATTTTTATAATTTCATATAATTCCCGAAGATAATCAGTTGATCACAGATCTTACTGGGTTGTGAAGATTAAATGTGAGGATTAAATGTGATTAAATGTGGGCAGTGCAGAGCTCAGTATTAGGCCCATAGGAAGCAGCTAATGAACGGTGGCTGTCCTAATGATATCTATGAAAGATCACCACGTATCGGCTGCTCTATGGAAATGTGCACAAACATGATCTTTGACCATGTTGTTAAGTCATGTCCTGCACACAGTAGAGCAGCGTACGTTGTAGTTCATATATTGACAAGTTTTAAATTTCCCTCTTATTTTTGTTTTAGTTAGTATTAAACTTGGTCTTTTAAAAAATATTATTGAAATGACTAGATATTGTCCTTCCTACCAACTTGATAGTGGGAGGAAGAAAACTGTCAGCCAGACAATTGTTTTGATTCATGAGAACCCTCATCCAAATCCTTATATTTTGGGGTTTCCTGCAGAAGGAAGGAAATGAGATAGGGTGTTTTTGTTGCGGTAGTTGTGGTTGATGATGTTGATTTTTCTGTTAACTAGATTTTTTAATTTAAAAATTCATATGTGTTCATGTTAAAAATTCTTATACCAAGAAGGGTGTACTATTCCAGTTTTCTCATGTTACTACTTTTTCTCCCAAATAATACTTATTAGGTTTTAAAAAAGATATAGAAGCAGAAATAATAAAATTAAACAGACCATAAACTAGGCCGATAACATGTTTATATTTAAAAAATAGAAAAATAGTGAAAAGTTAAAGCAATTCAGAAAATTATAAGATTAAAAAAGTAAAAATTGCTTTTCTTTAAGCGCCCAATCCCATTCCTCCAAGGTAATCACAGTAAACCATTCTTTTCTCTCCCATTTTTTTCTGGGCACATATAAATGTATGTATATGTGTAATATATGTACAACACAAAGAGAATCATAGTACACAGTCTGTTTTGCAACTTTCTTGTTTTACTTATCATTGTATCTTGGAAAGCTTTTACTTAAGTGAATTAATATATGTAAAGTGCTTAGAACTGTGGCTGGCATATCAAAAGCTCAAGAAATGTAAGTTGTTATTGCTATCATTATTACACTATCAGCACATAGCTCTACCATCTTTTTAATGGCTTTATAGTATTTAGTGAATGGATTACTCTGACATTTTAACTCTCTCAGGTTTTTAATTTTTTTAAAAAATTTTGTCAACAGTGTTACAGGGAACATCTTTAAATATATATCTTCTGAGTACTTTCTTAAGAAGCTATTGGATAATTTTATAGAAAAGTGATTGATGGGTCAAAAGATAGAGGCATTAAAAAGTTTAAAAGATATTGCCAAATTGCCCTCCAGAAGGTCGCACCAACCTCTCTCCTGTCCACAGAGAACGAGAATGCCTGTCTCATCACTTTTCCCACACTCTGGCCAACCACGGATATTTTCATCTCTATTGATCTGACCATTGAAAAGTGGTAGCTCATTGTTTTTGATTTTATGTTTCTTAAATTTATGAGTGAGGTTTAGCACCTTTTAAAATACTTCTGGACTATTTGTGTTTTTTTTTTTCTATAAACTATGTTTTTATATCCTTTGCCCATTTTTCTTAGTCATCTAATTATTGATCATCCTTTTATAACTCTGCATATTAAGGGAATTTGTTTTTGGCTTATCCTATGTTGGAAACATTTTTTTCCTAACTTATCCCTTGGTTTTAAAAGTTATTATTTTTTTATTAAGACATTAAAAAGAAAAAACCTTTATATGTAGTCATATCTGCCATTCTTAGGAAAGACTTTTAATACGCACGTCCATTCAAATATGAGTAAGAGTTATTGAGAATGAATTCTCAAAAGAGTTATTGAATTTTTCTTAAGATATTTTCCACATAGATGCATCTAGAGTGAAATAATTTGGGTCAATGTTTATGTGTTCATATTAAGGCACATTCACAAAATATCTCTTCTTTATCACATATTGGTCTGGTTATGATACCTTGGGCTGCAGCATAGGTGGGAAGTTCTATAGTTTCTTGAGTAGCAGTAGTTAAATTTAGGATTAGTGAGTCATTTCTTTCATAGTTCATTTGCTTGCATATCTCACACCTGCAATAGAACCTAAAGAATTATATCTATATTCTCTTTTTTAAATTTCATATTTATAAAAAAGATGCAGTGTGCTAACTCTTGGCAGGCAATATGCAGAAATAGGTCAAAACTTGAAAAACAACAAGTTTACTTTGGAATTGGTAACCTCTTCTACTCGTGGGGTGACTCCATTGATTATAGGCCACAGATATCCACAGTCAGTCAGGGAGTGCATGTAAATTCCAGCTGTTCATCATAAGTAGTGGATGTTCACACAGGAACTAGAGTGTTTAGTCTGTGACTAGTATACATCCAGCTTTTATTTGGTGATTTTTTTTTAGCTTCTTGTTGTTCTCCTCTCATAATGAATGGACATTTTTAGATTTTTAAAATGCTAGCTGGATGACCATTATGAAATAACAGAACCAGCGTGAATTCAAACTACATTTTTAAGATATAACTAAATGAAGAATTAAATTTATTTTGTACCATCCAGACCTTGAGTTCAATCTCATAGTCAGAACCTTTGCTTGTTTTTGAAATGAGCAGAGTCAACAAATACTGAATGCCTATAAAATGTCGAGCACTTGGCAAGACATCCTGTGGTGGAATTCTTAGAAATGTAAGACTTGGTTCTCGTCCTTTAGATACTTTATAGGTAGATTTACTGTGAAGCTGATGGTTCTTAAGTTCTGGAGTCCCTCACTTGCATAGGCTCCTTCTAACACCCTCTAAATAATGTTCTGTTCATCATTTTGTATTCTTTTTCTTAGGGAAGAGCTCTCAAATTAGATATTAGCCTCACAAAACCTGCATCCACCACTGAGTGCATAATATTTTACTGCTTACCTCCATGTAACATCTTAGCTCTAATAGCTTAAGACAGTGTCAGATGGAAGTCTAACATGTTCTATAGATGAAACATGGCTAATTCCATGTTTTTGCTTTATCTGCCACTTGGGGTGATGAACACTTCACAAGGAATCCTGTTTTGCTTCTCTCAATGGCTCAGAATTAATTCTGGGCCTCACTGGTTTCTTTTTAACACAAGAGAAAATTCTTGAATTATGGGTTAGCTATTTGTGTTAGGACTTTGAGATTTTATATTTCTCTAATATTAACCATATATTCCACATAAAAATCTATTCTTCCCACCAAACCATTTTAAAAAGTAAGGGAGTTAGACACCACTGAAAATTCCCAACCTCAAATGTAGGGAGAAGCCTGCCTCAGCTAGTGATTCCCACTGAGGACCATGATGTGTTTACACACCTATCTAGATTTTTCTCAGACAGCTGTCACATTAGCTACCTTTTGGGCTATGTCTTAATCATTCTGTCATTCTCGGATCCACCTTTCTGGTATCAGAAGTAAGCAGAAAGCCAAGGACAAGCAGGGTAAGGGTGAGTCAGGTCTCCAGAAGCCTTTGCTGAGCCACTGATGGCACTCCAATCACAGTTGGGAAAGCATTAGTAATAGGCTGAATCACCACCTTCCTTTCAAGTGACTCTACTGGGGATGAGGAAGGTTAATGCTGTCCTTAAACACCAGGCTTTCTGACTTTAATCTGACTTAAATTTACTTGCTTACATCACAGAGAGGAGACTAATTCAGTGGGGCTTTGAACTTATTTCTTCTTCCCATGTTTGTTTGCCATGTGCTTGTTAAAGTCATTTTTAAAGGAAGGAGTGATTTGGGAAGCCTTCTCAGCCATCCCTGTTTCCATTGCCTCAATTGATTTTCCTTGGTAACGGCACTTCCTGAGGGATGCTCCCTTTGCACAGTTGTGGGGAGTTCACTTGAACATTCATGCTCTTACATCTCACCTATTCAAACAATATTGATCAGGTATTGAATATGTACCATGTACTGTGCAAGGTGCTGCATATATAATGGTGGACAAAACTGCCATGGCTCATGCCCTCTTCATGTTTACCGTCTAGTAGGGGACACTAGCATTAAACAAATCAGCACACAAATAAATGTATAGAATTAATTGTTATTTGTATAGGTATAATTGTTGTGAGATAAGAGCTAGGTTATCCCAGAAAGACAATAAGAGGAGATCTTTTGGGAGGTTATACCAACACAAAACTGTATGTTTACCATTGATCTTAGGTCGTTAGATCATGGTCTGTCAAGGCCACTTCTGTGCCTTTGTCTCCAGAGTGTTTCTGTGTATTTAATGAGCTCAGGCTAAATCCTTGCCCTAGATCAGCTCTTTCCCAAGGAGACCGCTCCTTGGACTGGGGCGGGAATGGCAAATAAGAAAGTGTGGATGGATTTATGCAAATACATCATTATGGGAATAGAACCTTAAGACACCACCTTATGATACCTGAAGTAGTAACACCTTCATATGCAAAAGGTGATGTGCCAAGAACCAGCAAGAGAGGAGCTATCCTTGCAAGTGAAGCCATTTCCACTACAGTATAGAGAAGAGCTGATCAAATACAAAGCTTGAAAAGCTTTCTTTATTTCCATGGACTTTGTCATATATGCCACATATACTTCCCTTTCCTTTCAGAGTTTTAGGATATTTTATTGGGGAAACTTTTTTTTTTTTTTTTTGGTCTTTCTGTTAGCCATGAGATGCATGTGTGAGGTATATAGTGTAATATTTAAGAACATGGTCTTTGGAGTCAGAAAACTTCAATGTGATTCCAGTTTCCACCCCTTACTTGCTCTGCAACACTGGGGAAGTTACTTTATCTTACTACTTTTAGTTTGCTCATGTATAAAAAATTAAGATAAAAATAACACTTAATCTGTAGGGCTATTATGAGATTTAAACTTGATAATGTAGATAAAGTTCTTAGTATAGTGGCTGGCAAATATTAAATGCTTAAGAGATTTACCATTAGCTTGTTGTTTTCTTTCTTCATGACACATCACTATTTGAAATTACTTTTCTTATTTCCATATATCTCCCCTGATATCTGTCTTGTTCACTGCTGTACCAACAGAGAGGAGTGGTACCTGGCAGTAGGTGCTTAGAAACTATTTGTTTAACAAATAAATGATGGTTATTATCATCCATGCCGATTTTGAGCAGGTGCATTGGAAGGTACAACAGTAAACATTACCCAGCCTCTGTCTACATCTAGTGGGTGAGACAGATATGTCTCTAGACTTGTACCATCACTATCAAGGCAGTGAGGGCAGAATGTGTATTTTTAATAAAAACTTTTTCCCCTGTGGGGCCTGTGGGGTGGTAGTAGTAAACCTCTTATAAAAAGCTCAGAACATAAATCCATTCAGCTCTCAAATGCTTCCTTAGCATTTTTGAGATACTCACAATATGTTCCAAAATGCTTTTTGGTTAAATCTAGCTTAAAAATAATTAAACTTTTTATTTAGTGCTGGAATTCAACTAGGCACCTGCCAAATATTCCTAGATTGGTGCCGGCATGTAGTACTTGTGAGGTTCACTTTCTTCCTTTTCTTTTAGTAGGAGGCATTGTCCCTCATATCTTCCTTTATGCTCTTCTAGGCCCAAGGAAAGGGTTTAATGGGCAGAGAGTGCTCTCTGGAACAGATACTGGAAACGGAGGCCACTTGGAGGTTCCCACAGCATCTTAAACTGGGACCATTAGTCACCTGCAGATGCTGGCCTCTTAGAGCGTTAACGTCTACGTTAAATGTTGTTACTTTTAGACTCATAATATGATTGAGTCAGTACTTTTGTTTTTTCTAAGCATTATTTATGTTTAACTTCTATCATTTATATAGGAGAGTTTGTTTCTTTTTTTTCCTCAAAATAATGCCCTACCATTCTCTTTGTTAATTTTACTTCCCCACCCCTACCCCAAAGTCCAAGTGGAAACAGGTAGAGTGGGTCACTCATTTAGCCTTTTGTTCACCATGCGTGAAACAGTTGAGATTTATTGGTCGGTTGGATCCAGGATGCTCATCCCATTTAATTCAGGGCAAAAAGCTTTCAGGAAATCCGAGCATTGCTTTGTTTACTTTACAGCTTAAAATATAGACATACTGGATATCCTGACGAGGGTGAGAACTTCTTAGAAAATGAAGGCCATTTTTAAAAGATTTTTGTTACAGCGGATGAGTTTAAATAGATTTTTCGTAGGTTTGGGTGTCGGTGATTTCCTAGGTGAGAAAACCCTTGGGTGGTATATAGATTATGAGTTTAAAAAAAGGGAGGAATGCTGAAAGATAAACTGGACTTAGCTCCTATTTTCTGTGCCTATTAGGAAGATGAAACTATTGACTGGTAGAAGAGAAAAGGGAATTATAACAAGGGTTATGAGGTTCTTTGGGGTTTGAAATGCTTCTAATAGAGAAAGGAGAATGGAAAACTTTTGTGTAGGGCATATCCTTCATGAAAAAGGACACATGCTCTTGCTGGGTCACACTTTATCAGGTGGAGGAAAATAGTGTAGCTCAGAAAACAGTTGAAGATTTAACATTTCTAATAATTTACATACACATCTACGGTGGGCAGAATAATGGCTCTCCCAAAAATGTCCATGTCCTAATCCCCAGGACCTATGAAGATGTCAGGTTACATGGCAGAGGGCAATTAAGGTTGTAGATAGAATTTAGGTTGCTAATCAGCTAACCTTGAGATAAGGAGATTGTCCTGTGTTGTTTGGATGGAAGCTGTGTAGTCATAAGGGTCCTTAAAAGTAAAAAAGAGAGGCAGAAGAGAGAGAGAAAGAGATGTGAGGAAGGTCAGGAAGAAGCTGTGTTGCTGGTTCTGAAGGAGAGCCAAAGAATGCAGGCAAAGAATAGCAGCTGGAAAAGGCAAGGAAACATTCTCTCCTAGATCCCCAGAAAGGAACCTCAGCCCTGCAGACCCCTAGATTTTAGCCCAGTGAGACCCATGTTTGGACTTCTGACCTACTTCAACTGGATAAATTGGCTGTTGTTTGAAACCACTAAGATGTGGTAATAGAAAAACTAAAAACTGACATCAGTAAAACCTTTTGGTTAATTAGAGAAGTTGTACATAATGTGATAAGAAAAAGGGAATTCTTCTCAGGGTGATTGACTCCAAGTAGCTAGCTCTCCTGGCTCAAGGATGCTGAAGGTCAGTTGGTCACCGTCACCTTTGTTCTGTTCTGGACATCATACCCTGTTCAGCTGGGGCCCATACACTCAGCTCTGGGAAGCATGGCCTGATAGGAAAGAGAGTTCAGCCTAGTCCAACAAGCATTGTTACTATTTTCTCCCTGTAACTATGCGCTTTGTGTTAACCAGAAAAGTTTAATCTGGTACTGTTTTAGAATGACTTCCAACCATAATCACACAAGGGAAAATTGAAATAAGTTCTCTTCCCTTCTGGGTTGGTTGTCGTTGGTAAATCTTTATTTGTTTTTGCACATTGAACCCAACTCTCACCCATCAGCACTGTGGGAATTCTTGGTGGGAACATTTGGTGACTGCAGAACCCTAACTTTATGGGCTGGCAGTGATGGTTCAGTTAAAGCACACAAAAGAGATGCTGTCAAAAGGTTTCGCCTCAGATCATAACCAGGCTAGTTTTCTTTTCTTGAAATAGGATTTATAAGACATAAGAGATAAAATGTTTCCATGAAGTAGCTCTTTTTTTAAAATTTCACTTGGAGAAGAGAGGCAGGGCATGTAGCTATTCTTCTTTCTTAGAAAAAGAATATAGTGTAGCCTACCAGGTTTACAAAACAACGTGCTTGTGTCTGGAAACTATAAAACAAAACTGACAGTAAATTGAAAGACAATGTGTATATATTCTGAGTAGGAGCTAGGAAGTTTTAAATTCAATTTTTACATCTAAAGCAGTTGTTTTGACTGTTTTCTAGCAATTGGTGTTAAGGATTGATCACAAATCCCTTTCAGCATCTGCTAAAAACTATGGATCCTCTCTCTAGAAAAAAAGCACGACACACAATTTTGCTTACAATTTGGGGGATTCCTAGATTTCCTTAAGCTCATCTGGGGACCCTGGGTTATGATCTTCTGGGGAAAGGGTCCTTAGCCTGGCTAACAGGGGGCATGTAGGAGGCCATTCTGCTTTAGAGGAGGACACTGCTGCTAGCTTATATGATGATTGGAGGCAAATGTATAAATTCAATAATTTCATTAAATTAAACTAAATTTAATGGTGTTAAAGAAGCTGTATCTGTGAATCTTTGAGAGGAAAAGGGACTATTTTTGAATTTGTTTTTTTAAGTGTTTCTTATCACCATTCTTTGTGTGTGTGTGTGTGTGTGTGTGTGTGTGTGTGTGTGAGTGTGTGAACTTAGCCCTTGAGAATGACATCAGGCTATTAGCCCTGGGAAATACAATTCTTTTGCCTTTGGCCTCTAGTAAAGTTGCCAGTAAGCTCCAGTTTAGATAAATTGATGCTATGTTGAGTTTTTTTAAGTGCAGGAGAGAAAAGTAGGCTTGAAAGTGATGGCCTACCATGATACTAAACTCACATTCATTGTATTTGGGTTTTTTTTGTTTGTTTGTTTTTTCAGGTACTGGGGGTTGGGGATTGAACCCTGGACCTTGTATGTGAGAAGCCGGCACTCAACCACTGAGCCATATCGGCTCCCCTGAGTTGGTTTTTTCTTTTGTTTTGCTTGTTGTTTTTTTTTTTTGTGTGTGTGTGTGTTGTTTTTTCTAGGAGGCACCAGGAATCGAACCTGGGACCTACCCTGTGGGAAGCAGGTGCTCAACCACTTGAGCCATGTCCACTCCCCAATTGTATTTAGTTTTACATATTAGATTCATAAGATTATTGAAGAGCTCTGCCATAGCTACTTGTTGTGATGGGGGAAACTGAGAGGCCTGGACTGATGTGTTAGTAGTATATTAATTAATCTCAAACCTGAACTATACTTGAGAAAAATCATTACTCATTAACAGAGTCTGTCGTTGTCTGATTGCTGCCTGCTCCCTACCCCTGTCCAATGTCCTTTCTACTGTTGTCCTTTGTTGTTACTGCAGCCCTAGGAGCAGGCGGACAAGCCATATCGAAGTTGGTATTTAGAATTGCTAGGAACTGGGAGTGGAACAGAGGAGAGACTCATGTCCCACCAGGCTCTGGGGTCATAAAATGGGCCAGAGAAGAGAGCTGGATGACGGGGACTTGGAATGGTAAACAGAGGAAAGCTTATAGCAAGGGTGTGAGAGCCATTGCGTTTAAGAAATAACTTTAAATTTGGATGAGAAACAAGTTGCAGCGAGAGACACAGTTTTTGTTTTCTTTCTCTTGGATGAGTAGTGATTGTAAAATCTTTGCCTTTTCTGGTCTCCTCTTTAGACATTTGTGGGTTGGGGCTGGGGGGAGGTGAAGGTGTCATTCTGAAAGAAAATGTCATAGCATTTTATAACTGTCAAATGGATCAGAAATACTAGGTACTTTTTCCTGTAAATATTGCCCTGTCAGTAACTGTTATGAAGATAATGTGGAGAATTGAAAGGCAAGGAAGGTGGAGGACTCTTTGTAGCAAAGGCCCGGTGGGGAGGAAGACAGCTCTTTTTGGGTCCAGCTTTTTCTAATCATGGGAAAACTCTGTCCAGAGAAGTAGATCTCCTGACTGGAAAGCACAACGCTATTCAGCATTACTTGTCCCTTCCTTACCTTCGAGAGGACAAGGACTTTTTGCCTTGTTGTCTTTGACTTTTGTCTTCCCCTTAAATAACTTTCCAAGGTGTATGCTTGGTGAGGATGACCCAGTTCTCAGGTCACACTCCAGAGGAGAGGTGCCTGTCCTGGAGGACATTATTCCGAGTGATTAAAAACAGCCCTCTTGTTGATCTGTGGGATGCAGTCCACTGTCTTCACCAAAGGCTTTAGTTGGCATTCCAGACATCTGCAGGCTGTCTCACCCATGTCATTCTCCTGAGTCAGGGTCAGCTTCTGAACATTTTTCTCAGGCCTGACCTGTGTTATTGTGGGTCAGTTGAAGAAAAATGCCTGAGATATTCATAGATTGGGGTTTATCAGAAAAGCAAAGACTCCCAGAGGTCGTTGAGTCAGCAGCATCATGTGAGATCTCTTTTACTTGCTCCTTTCCAGTTCTTTCACCATCCCCAATCTGTAGCCACTTAGTTCCTTCCCTTCTCTTCCCTCCCCAGCCTTTCATTTATTAGTGATAGTAGAGTGTATTAAGTAATTCACTTAGCAGATTTTATAGAGTGCCTACTATGCGCAGGCTCTATTCCAGGCTCAGGGTCTGTAGAAGTAAACAAGATAAAAGAGTAAAAGCCAAAGTCCTTATCATAGCCTCAAGATAAGATACCAGGTCCTCATGATCTGTCCCTGTTATCTCTGTGCTTCATCTCCTCTCCCTTTACTCACTCTGCTCTGCTTCTCACT
>PVKH010023443.1:0-13852 GCA_004027955.1 Chaetophractus vellerosus
TCCCAGGTGTTTGCTGCTTTGATTGATTATCCCACCCATTAATCCACTGGGTGGGGCCAATGATAATATCCTGTGCAAATATCTGGAGCTTCTCCTGGCTTCCAGGAGAAATGCACAAGGATCTTCCAGCAGCCATCCTGTGGATTATCAGTGTCTATACCAGGTTCCAGATCTATCTATCCCTATATGAAGCCTACTTCATTCCCTCCTCAGAGAGTTTACACATTTATTCTTAAAGGGGTACTGAAAGGAAATTGTCATTCTTCTGTAACTACTTCCTGCTGGTTATGACAGTAGGCCCTACCTCACAAGGTGTAAAACCCTCTGGCTATTCTATCTCAGTTGGAGGAAGATGGACCTGGCATCCTGAGCAAAGATGGATGAAGTCCCCATATGGCTAAGAAGATGTTGATTCTGGAAGAAATAAACTTGAGTAGAATTTTGAGGAGACATGGTCTCACTAAGAGAATACAAAAGTAAAAAGGCCAGGTTCCTGTAAAGGCTGCATTTTCCCAAAGTTACTGGGAAAGTGTATTCTTTCAGATGCATTATGCTGTTGGTTAACTTTAGACAGAAGAGATTGTAACAATGGGGTTAGGTATAAACTGCCAATCCCAGTTCCTGTGGTAGAGGAGAGGAATGAGAAGAGGCACTGCCCTTTTTAGTTAAGCTACAGGAGATAAAAACAGACAGTTTCTTAATGGGTGTCTGGTTTGCCCCCCTCCCAACAATAGGCATCTGTGCTAGAGTTAGAGAAAACAGTTGGCTTTGACATAAACCCTACTTAGCTTTGTCTCTTGAAGAGGTTTTTCAGGCCATCCTGTGACTGGCACTAGTGTGGCTTGTCAGATGCTTCTGGTGAGCTGGTACTTTCCTGGGTAGCTAGCTTCTCTCAGGATTGGTGCACCAAGCTGGAAATCCCTTTAATATCTGTGGGAGTGATCAGAACTACAGAACAAAGCTCCTACCACTTTGGCTATAATTGAGAGAGAGACCTGTTTTCTTGCCAGATTTTGATCAGAACCTGGTTTCCAGGTCCTGGATAAAGAAAGGTTGTCCATGGACCATTTCAAAGGGGCTAAGTTGAAATGGGTCTTAGCCACCTCATTTGCCATTTTGCTTCTGGTGAGAAATGCTTAGCCCTGACAGGATGGCATGTGGATGAAGTTTATCTGCCAGTCCTCCCCAGGGTATGATTCCCACATCTGTACAGGGGGATTTAAGGGGGAAGGATGGTTAAGTCTTCCATTGATTAAGTTATTAATTACACACAGGGGGAAATTCCTAGTAACATTTTTGACTGTTTTTACCAGGCCCTGTCCTTCAAGAACCCATTTTGCTAAGTTGGCTATGGTATCCCTCCCCAGATGAGTGGCTTGGTAAAGTCATTTAAGGACCTTCCATTACACTGCTCCTGGCAGGTAGACTCAAGTGTCCTTAGCAAGCCACCTGTTAGCTTCCAGGGTGAATCTCAGGCTAGCTGCCCTGGTTTGCTTATCTGGGATATATTTTGGAATGTTAAGTACTGGTACAGGTGCTGGAACAAGGGGTTAGAGGAATACCTGGGTTAAGCACTTCCATTAACTACTTAGAAAATGAAGCTTACCAGGGTTTTCAACATGTTCAATGTCCCTCTGCATATAATGTAGAATAGAAAAGATATCACTATAATCATCAGGCATATATCTAGAATAGGATATAGGTACAGCACCTAATATTAATGTACAACTCAATGCATAAGTTTTCTCTTTGAGCTGTAATTAATAGATTTAATTTCCAGGTTTGTAATAACTTACATGTTATCTCTCCATGGGAGTAGGCCCTAATGCCAATTGTGTTTAAATTCTACTCATAGTACTCTGGTGATCATTGCTCCACTTGCTATGTCTTTCACACAGCCAGTATGCTGCAGCACCATTGACCCTAGACAGAAGCTAGGAAAGTAAGTTCCAGTATTCTACTGGCCTGTTGCATAGCACCTTTTGACACTATGAAAGAGTGCCAGTCTGGAGGCAATATACTTTTTTTTTAAAAAAAAGATTTATTTATTTTATTACATATCTCCCCTTCCCCCCACTGCGGCGATGCACTGAGAGTGGTCACTGCGCAGGCACGGCTTTCCCCACTTGTGGGTGGTCTCTGCATCCATTCATGGCTGGCGCTTGATTCAGTTCATGGGTGGCTGGCTGCGCTCCATCCGCGGGTGACCTGCCCTGCCCATGGTGGCTCTTGCCCTGTCTGTGGCAGCTTCCTGCCCTGCCCACGGTGGCTCCGGCCCACCCATGGTGGCTTGCCATTCTCAAGGCAGTCTGCCCACTAGGAGAGGTCCCTGGGAATCAAACCCGGGGCCTCCCATGTGGTATGCCGGTGCCCTATCCACTGGGCTATCGAGCCGGCCCCTGAAAAGATTTTTTTGAAAACTCTTTTGTCGACTCTAATTTGCACTGTGAACATGCAGTTTTGTGCAAAAATTTCATTCTTTAATTATTGGCTTATAACCAAAATGTCCCTAATGCTTTAATATAATTTTCCTTTGCTTTAGAAATTTATTTTTCACTTTGACTTTACTGGACCTTGGATAAGTAAGACTAATTCTATGTACACTCACTGAGGCTATTGAAGCCTCAGGGAAACTGGTTTCTCTCATGACTTGCCACTTTTAGGAACAACTGACAGTCTGGGCAGGAGGTCTCCTTCACTTCCCAGTCCTCAGTGATAACAGGACTCTGGAAGCTGCTGGACTGGAGGAGTGGACTTTCAACCCTGAGGGATAAGAATTCCACTAGGCAGCAATTTAGTTCATACTTGGAGCCATGAGAGAAAGCAGGGTCACTGAGACCAGTAGGATAGGAGACAGGGATATCTTGAGTTTGCTTTCCCCTGAGATATAGGGGGTAGAAGCTGTTTTGGAATAATCATAAGCAAAGGCAAGGGGTGACACTAAGCTTGAAGTGATCATAAATGAAGGTATGTTCAGTTTAATATTTACGCTTACAATAGTAGATTTAGGTTAAATCTACCCAGTTATAATTTCAGTTATTATCCTTTTGTTTTATAATATAAAGGCATTTATAAATGATCTTAACTCTGTTATATTTTCCAGTAAGTTTTTACTTTAAGGTGAATTGGGTATCTTTATTACCTAAGCCACAAGAATTTTATTAGTAACTTTTCTATCAGTTGAACCAATTCCACTTGTGACTTATATACCAAATCCACTTGCAAGGCAGTATTGACATTGAAAGACTCTTTTTCAGGTTACCTTTAAATGTTATCCAATTTGTAACAGGTGAATGCCAAATCTGATTTCCTAGGCACAAGCAAATTTACAAACTTAAACAGAGATTTCAGATTTGAACATATAGTTAAGCACGGATTAAAACAGAAGAGATAATTTTATACCCTTAGCATTTGTAGGAATGCTTTGATCTTAATTGATGGCACATGGTGTTTTTTATTTTCCAGGAGAAATTTAGCAACCAGTTTGGATCTTGATCTCCACTCACATCTTTTATAGTTACAACTGAGTTTAAACCAAGAAGTTTGAGGTGTATTTCCTCATTTCTTTAAGGAGACATGACATGAGGTTTCTGGCCCTCAGATTTATCTGTCCTCTTCTTTTACGTTGGTCTAACAGAGTTTTATACAGAGGCTGCTCTTAGCTAAACTGTGGCCAAGTAAACCAGCAGTAGGCAGAATTTCCTGACTCTTACAAAGACACTCTTATGGGGAGTTTACTGGTGGGCTACAGAACATGGCCATTATTCTCAAAAGAATGAAGAATGAAGAAGCACATTTTAATCAACTGATTTGGTTTCCCAGAGTTCAAGTCTGACTAAAACATTCACCACTTCAAATTTGGAGCTGATGCTTTGGTTCAGCATCCTGAAATCCAGAGCCTGGGGCTCACAGGTGTCCCTGTTGCTGATCTAGGTCTTGGGAGATGTCTGAAACCCTGAAGTTCAGACAAAATCACCCAAGCCAACTGGTGGGAGACAGAACAGTTGCCCCAAACCAAAGCATCTGAGATGATAAAGTCTCAGAAGAAGTTTGGCTGCTCTCTGAATGTATGGGCCCAAGGAGTTCTCTTGGTGGCCTTCAGGATTACTGCTCTGCTTCTTGGCACCCCTGCACTTCAGAGTCTGAGACTGACTGCACTTTTACCCAAACTGAAGCAACTGAGATAAAACTCAGAGGATGTTTAGGCTGCTCTCTGAATCAAAGCACCCAAGACTTCTTATGTCTTAAGGAACATTCAGAGTTATGTCTCTGGTTCCCACCACCTCAGGAATCAGAGACCCTGCAACTGGGCAATGCCAGGGCCATTGTGGATTTGGGAGATAGACTGAACAGCTCTCAGGATCAGTTTTTACCTGAAGCTCCCAAGCCAAATTGTGCTCCTTCTTCCTATTCTTACAGAGGCCTTAAAAAGCATTCTTATGACTTTATCATTTTGGTAGTTTCTCAGTTAGAGGAGCCATCAAAAGCCATTAAGTGATTACAGTTCAATTGTTCTAGCTAACAGGCCTTGTGGCCCTGAGGCAATTAACTTTTTCACTAGCAAATGCATTTTCAGTACTGGTTTTTAAGACATTCTAAAGTATTTTAACACAAACCTGTAATAAGAAATTTAGTAGTAGGCTATAGGAAGGTAAAACCATGTTGGTAAAGGTTAATTATGAGAGGAGAACTGGCCTGTGACTCCCTTGCGAAAGGGAACTCCCACAGCATCCTTCTTGGCCTTGCTTGCTGCTGCCTAAGGGGCATCTACAAAGGTGTGGACCAGGAAAGGGTAAGCCCCAGCTGTGAGTCATTGCCTAGCCACCACCAAGGGGAGATTTTGGTTGAAGACAATGGCCTGAGGTCAAAGTCACCTGGTTGCTAAAAGGGCTTGAAAAAGGTTTGCAGCTTCCAGCACTCAGTTGGGGGACCTCTGTCTTGGCAGGGCCCTGCTTTGAGCCCCTTCCCAGTGCCCCAGCCCTCCTGGCCAGGGTCATGTCTAACAAGCCTGAACACATGGCACAAATGCAGAGAGTTCCCATGACCCAGCCTCTTCCCTCCCAAGAATTCATCCTGTGGGGCTTCATAGGTAAACCCATTTAAAATGGATAAGAAAAAGAAGGCAATAAACAAGCTGTAGGCCATTGTTACTTGCACTCACCAATAATCTCCTGGCCATCACACCAAATATGTTACCAGATTTAATCTAGGTTCTTGACTTATGCTGCAGAAATGAGTTTCTAAGCACATCAGCTGTGTGAGGCCAGTAATTTATTAAGGTAAGGAAGGAGGAGAAATGGGAGAAAAAAACAGATCATGGGTCCCCAGTAGAGGGTAAGGGACTGAGGAGTGATAAAGAGGGCTGATTTATAGACTACAATTTCCCATTATAGATTATAAATGTCCAGGTTTTACTTGCATGTTGACCTGCATGGGGGGGACATGACAAGAGCAGGGCACAGAAACCACAAGGGCCCCAAGAGCAGCAGGGTGTGCAAGCCACCAGGAGCAGGAGCAAGGAAGGCAACAGGGAAGATTTGACCTTTGCACCTGCTTTTTAAACTGTTAATTATTCCACCCCTTTGCTAATGGCATGGGAGGAGTCCCAGGTGTTTGCTCTTTTGACTGATTACCCCACCCATGAATCCACCAGGTGTGTCACAAGGATCTTCCAGCAGCCATCTTGGGGGCTATCAGTGTCTATGCCAGATTCCAGGTCCATCTATGCCTATATGAAGCCTGCTTCACTGGGGCCTCCCATATGGTAAATGGGAGGCCAACCAATTGAGCCACAGCTGCTTCCCCAATTCAGGCTTGAGATGTAAAATTATTCCTTGAGGAGTGCCATACAGGTGGAGTGACTAGAATAGCTTGAATACAGTCAGGGAACTGAAGTCACAGAAGTCTATGAAATAGAAAGTTATTGAAAGATCCAATTCTTATTTACTTCCCAGCTATAGACTGAGGCAGACTTGATCTATTCATGGGGGAAGTTATAGGAGATGGTAGGATGATTTATTTATCAGAAAGTCAGTGATGTTATTAAGTTATCATTCAAGTGTGAGAAAAGGGTAAAAGTGCTCATGTAGATTGTGAATGAAGGAAGAGGAGTTCAGTTACAAGAGAGGACATAGGCACAGTGTGTATTTGGGTTCCTAACAGAAGAGAAACAATAAGATTAAATGATGAAGTGATTGTGATAAGAGAGAGGTTGCTGGTAAATATTTCAAAAAGATACATGAAAAGCAGGAATTCAGTTGGAGACATCCAACTTAATCAGGTGACAAGACCCTTAAATGAGAGAGGAGTAACTAATGAGTATGAATCCAGGAATATTTGTAGATAAGTTGCTAATTTTAGGTGATTTTTTAAATCACATCATTCACCTGAATATTGGGAGGTTAATCTCATCTGGTAAAAGTAATGTGAAATGTGAGAATATGTGGTATTAAAACAGTGGGACTTGAAGTGATTATGGAAGATGGAAGAATGATTCTGTTATCAAAGTGTAGTCTGTTACCTAGATACATTTGAAAGCACTAGGATTTGTGATTCTATCTTTAGATATAAAGCAAGAGCTTAGTAATGTGCTGTGTCACATGCAGTAATAAACACAACAGGAAATTAGAGTAACCTCTTATGAGGGCAGATGTTGTAAATAGTAAGATTTTTATTGACAGATGGGGTAAATACAGTAACGTCAGAAATGTTCTCAGGAAGCATATGCCAAAATGTGTATCCTTGCAATACATCTGACAGTAAATATTATATTTACATGAGGTGGAAACTAATGTTTGGGAAGTGCATTCAATGCAACGAAGGATTCCTTGTGACAGGAGAACCTGTGTATGGGAAGTAATTGTGTTTATCAACTATATGAAGAAGAAGTTTTTGCAACAGGGTGAGGATTTGATTATTGAAAGAAGATGTGGCATTCTAGATAATATGTAGATGAGGCTTGTATACATTAAGGTATTTGAAATTGGAATACAGGAAGAAAAATTTCAAACTCTAGTTGTGTCTATTTTCTGGCTACATAAGTTTGTCATATTACTCTAGCTCTCTGAACCTCTATTTAAGACATTTGTTAAATGTGTAAATTAACCTTTATCAGCAGGGTTACTGAGAAAATTAATTTTTAAAAAATATGTAATTTTCCAAATACATCAAAAACAATCATTTTCTTCCTGGACTTGAGGTACAAATGGCTAAGTTAATCCTAGCTCTTATCAAACCCATGATAAAATATATTCTTAAGTTCCTTAGCTGATTTCCTAATATATTGGGGTGAGATATAGAAATCAGTGTTGAGGGGGTTGCATTGCTAGACATCACAAATGGAAGAATCAAGATGAGGTAGGACAAGGGTATCCAGAAGATTATGTTTAGAATAGAGCAGAAGGGAATGAGAGTCCAGAAGACAGAAATGCATGTGACAGAGCCAATGCTATTGCAAAAAACAAAGAATAACTATACATGAGAAATTCCATCTCCATTCTATGGTGGTAAGGACCTAATTCCAGATGTGATTTTTGCCAGGGATTCCTATGTTTTGGAATCAGGGTTGAATTAAAAGCTCTGAACATCATGGGCTAATTAATAAAAGCAGTTCATGGATTTTCATGTTCTTTTATGTACAATGAAAGTAATCATATCATCTTTATTAGACAGAGAAGCAGAAAGCTCCAGTCTCTTGACCCTGGGAAAGGAAATCCTCCCCTTATTTCACTTGGAGCACCCTTCAAGTTCCTGTTGTTGATTTGTCTGGGGGTTATTCACAGGTGAAGCATTAAGTGATCATGACAGGTGGGCCTGGAAATTGTGGTCAAGACTTGAATCTTAAAGTTTCTTTCTGCATTCTCAGGTTTGTTCACCTTCAGCTTGTCTGGTTGTGAGTGAAAATCCAGAGGAAGTTAGATTCTAGCTGAAGTATATACAATGCAATCACAGGTGAGTAGAGAATTCTTCTTTAACTGAAATTGTACCTCTACTGCTAGCAGATGGGAAGAATTCTCCTATTAGTGTGGATATTCCAAGTGAATTCAAGAGCTATTCAATGATCTGAGCTTAAATTAAGTTTTTGCAGGACTTGAATAATTATGGTAAGTTAGGGACTGAGCAATAAGTAATCTCCTTCTAACCATTAGAAGAGCTGTTTCCAGCTTCCATACAAGCTGTATAGTCTCTGAAAACATGAGAGCATTTTCCTTTTTCTCAACTAACCATGGTCTCATTGGAGAAATAATGTATTCATGAATTAGGTTAGTGCTGGAGATTGACCTAGAGGTAATAGAGATGAGTAAGAGCAGAAGTTTACAGTCAGAAGGGAGACTGAGTTTTCAACTTGTGTATTCAGTCAAGCCAACATTACAGGTATTGGGGTGTATGGGTAGGCATATTTGCCAGAACATAAGAAGGTTAGTATATTAAGGGAAATGAATCTTTTTTATTTTCCCCAATTTTAATTTTCTTAAAGTTTTGATGGAATATATTTGCACATTTTGAAATATTTTTAAAAAGAAAACTAAAATTCCCCTTACCACTGTTGTTGACATTTCTCATCTCCAATTCTGTAAATCAAAATTATTTATTCAAATTTTATAAATGGATTCAATGTATAGGAATTATTTTTTCCTTAATTATGGCTGTGGATATGGGAGCTATATAAAAGGTAGAATAAAATTTATGTCTCATTGAAAATTCTTGAAGATTTGGAGACACCAAAAGCAATGAACAGGATTCTTTTAATCTTTAGCAGGCAGATGAGATGAAGATAAAAGAGAGACAGTGAAAGCTGGTATTTGTAGGCCTTAGAAAATGTTGACATTGGGATTATCCTACCAAAGGAACAGTCAGCCTATGGCCATGCATCAGTAAAATGGTATTGGAGGAGTCCCTTGCTTGTTACCTTGAACCATCTGTATTTAAACATTATAGTGAATATCTGGACTATGTAGTACTGAGGAAAGCAGCCTCTCTGGTCCTGAGTTCTGTGTGAAACCTACTCAGTTTTGTAGACTTCTGGTTATTGCTTCAAAATTCCCTGCCATTTTAGTGGATGATTGACCTGTCAATTGAATTTAGATAGAAATTCACACATTAACTGATTTGTTTGTCAAAATGTATAACATATTCATAAATGATTTTATAAATGAGAGCATTAGGATCTTATCTATAAAGGGGAATAATCTAACCATACTCAATTTTTTTGAGGTACTGGGGCTGGAAATTGAACCTGGGACCTTGTATGCTAGAAGCTGTTGTTCAACCACTGAGCCACATCAGTTTCCCTAAGGTTGTTTTTTCATTTGTTTCTGTTTTAAGGAGGCACTGGTGACTGAACCCAGTTCTGCCAATGTAGAAACCTGGACCTCAACCACTTGAGCCACATCTACTCCCCCATACTTATTTTTAAATATGTCAAATCATGGTTATTTCTTGCCTTACAATAAGTCTGTAATTTACTTAAAATTGGTGGGAAAGGTTGATTTAGTTATGAATGCTCAAGTAAAAGCCTTATAATCAGCAACAAGATGTCATAATGGCAAGTGTACTGGGAAATGTCCAGGTGTATCTCACATCCCATGTCACGTAATTTTCTCTTCCAATGGGGTGTTTTGTATTCAGAATGTATAGATCACAGTTCAACATTGATAATGATGTTACTGGAAGTACATACACATTTTGAGTTTTACATACACAGTCTTTGCTTTTTCAGTGATGTTATTTTGAATATTACACTCTGGACATTTGGAAGACTAACTCTATTGAACCCAAATTTATGTGATGTTTTGAGAGTTAGTGACCTTCAAGGATGGGGCTATAGACTTCACCCAGGAAGAATGGGACCTGTTGGACACATCCCAGAGAAAGCTGTTCAGAGAAGGGATGCTAGAGAATATCAATAACCTAGTCTCAGTGGGTGAGACTCTTAAAATTTATCTACCATCTACATCTGACTATCTATTATCTTTCTAGCCTATCAATCTATCTACCAATATATTTATCATGAATCATCTTCCATTTATTTATACAAATGTCTAATCAGCTTCTCCATATTGTATAATCTTTATTTTCTCTTATATTATATTTTTATATTTTATAATTTTAATAGATTTATATTGTGTTATAAAACATAAAACTGCCTAAATGAAATTTCTTTCTTTATTTTTATTTGCATCTATTTCACCCCAACAGAATTTAATCTTCCTGATCATAACTTAATGTCTTTCTTGAATCTCAATTTCCAACACTCAGAGATGTGCTGGGAACTCAATGAAAACTTTTTGAATTGATAAATAATTGACTGTGGTAAAATACACATTCTGTTACAAGGATTATGCTAAGGCTTCAGAACACAGTATTAAAAACATTGAATATATCCTTTTCCACATAGAATTTAGATCATTCTGTTGGAATTTATGTTTATTAGATTATTTTTTAACATAATATTCAATCACTGTGGAAACATAGATTTCTCCCCATTTAAAATATAGAGGATTCTACAGTCTCTCTTTGTACTATTACATGGGTACAAAAAACCAGTTGTCTTCATTGAAATGGGCAAAGGGTCATGTTACATCTTAATGATGAAATATTATCAATAATCTGAGTTCAAGGTATTTTTGCATTACTGATTTTCAGTGCTTACCTCATTTTTTTGGTAACCTGCCTTATACATCCTTATCATGCTCTGTTACTATCACAATTCAAACTCCAGGTAACATTTTTTCATATGAACAGGACATTAATTCTACAAAATGAATGTGCTTTCCCATGTGGAACAAGGAGAAATGTGGAAAGAAGGAATAGGATTTCCTTAATACCAGAGTCCAGGTGAGCTTTAAGGACATGTGCATCAGTAGAAAAGGGGTCTCATGATATAGTGAGAGTGCTTGAAAATATTAACTTCAGGATTCCTTAAGTGAGTTATTGTTTCTACAGGTTTCCTTACATGAGTTATGGTTTCTAAAATGTAGCTAAGGATGTTGGGGAAATTTTTGCCATGTGTTTATTCCATACATTTCCCAAGTTCTATTCAAGTGTCATTGACATTAGGAAAAGGGTATTTATTTTTGACTGCAATTAAACTCTCACATAATGTTCCTTTCCCTGGGACAAATCTTGGAAGAATTTTTCCCTCTTTTACCTCCTAGATATCCCAACTTCTTTTTTTCCTCATATTCCATCTCTGAAAATCTTTTCTGTTTGTAATGTCCTATAATGTTCTCTTATGCCTAGAATATTCATTAATATGACATTCTTTCCCAGCTAATAGTGAATGGTGGAAATATACTGCAAGGAGTCCTTGGAACTTTCCAGAATTTTCACCCCTTTAATGCTACTCTAATAATTTATTCTGTTTTTTTTTAATTACTACAGGTATGAAAACACCTTTAAAACATGGGAAATGATGGAAATGATGTTCAACCAACCTATCTGTAGGAAAGACACTTTGAAAATCATGCCATTGGTAAGCTTCATTGTGTGAAATCTAGTATTCCAAACAGATACCAAGGGATGGAATAAATTAGGAATGTAATAAAGTCAATAAACTCTAATTAATGTTGGATTATGTGCAATCCATCAAGAACCTGTTAGTTTGAAATTAGGGAAAAATTAACCTCAACACAAAATTCTAACCTGAACTCATATAAATAATGAATTTCATAATGAGCTTTCACATATGTAATCCATGAAACATCATGAAGTTCAAAACTGATCAGATAGCTCTGAAATTAGATTGTGATTAAAATCTGTGGGTATGGAGGTAAATAATGTATATATGAAACTAACATTGCAATTATTTTAATTGGAGACTATGATTAGGTGATTAATCTAGATTTCACAGGAAGGGAAAAGAAGAAATCCATGTATGTGGACAAAGGTTTTACAATCTCTCATCTAATTTCCCACTGTAGAGATCTCACATGCAGAACTCCTTTAAATATTATTTTTTTAATTTTTATTTATTTTTTATATATCTATATATATTTTTAGGATACATCGATTACATAAATGTTACACAGAGATTCCAGGAGTACCCATATGCCACCCACCACACCTCCCACAACCCCCCACATACACATCCCTCATCAGAGTGGCATAATGCCAGTGATAGATGTACACATTTTGGGGCTTTGCATCAAACATAGATCACAGTTCAGACTGTAGACGACCCTCTCTCCCATACAGTTCTGCATGATACATGATGATACAAAATGGCCTACATCCTCCATTGCAGCATCACCCATGACACTTCCCAGGTCCCAAATAAAACCCCACATTACAATTGCCCTCCCCTCACCCTGCTCCCAAAGTGTCCAGTGACCCTGGCTCCACATAATTTTGCAATTTCTTCCATTGCATATATCACAAGTCTATAGCAGGATACCAACAAGTCCATTCTAGTCCATAATTCTTCCCCCAATCCTGAGGAATCTGGGATGGTGATGTCCCCTCCAGCACCAAGTGAGAGGGGGCCTATATCCCATGGATACAATGGAGGAGATTATCCTGCCTGCAGGTGCAGGCTTTCTGCATTCCCCTGCATAGGTGTCATCCATCACCCACTCCCAACTAAGTGTCCAGGGTGAGTCTATTGACTTGAGGCATAGGAGTTGCAGGTCCACAGAGTCTCTGGACCCAGTTGGCACATGGACAGCCCATACTTTCTGGTCTCTGGAAGTACACATAAAACTCTGCCATCAAATATAGGTTTGAATAGAAGAGACAGATGTACCATGTGCAGTGAAAACATATTTCGGTCAGAGTCTGTCACTCTCAGGAGCAAGGATTCCAAATTAGGGCCCACTAATAAGGCACCAAACTCAGGGAAAATCTGCCTTGATATAGGACCTGGATATCTCCAGAGCCCTCCGGAGGCCCTCTGTTTGGGGTTATATCCATATTGGAAGCCTAGGAGGTCCTACGGGGATTTGCATAAGTGTTACCTCTGGGTTGATCTCCCGACTCATTTTGAAGTCTCTTAGCCCTAGGAACTCATTTGTCTTTACCATTTCCCCCTTTTATTTGAAGTCTTTTTCCAGGTACATAGCCCATTGGCATTTGGTAGTAATCCCTCATTGCAAGGAGGCTCATCCCCAGGAGTCATGTCCCACACTGGGAGGAAGGTAATGTATTCATATTCTGAGTTTAGCTAGAGAGAGAGGCCACATTTGAGCAACAAGGACGTTCTCCAGAGGAAACTCTTAGGGACCCCTTAACACTAGGCTATATCAATTTTAACAGCAATGACTCGTGAGGCTAGTCATCAATAACAAGGGCCCATCAATGGATCATCCTCCTTTGCCAGACACTGCCCCTGTACCCAGGGGGATGTTGCTACTCTTCTGAAAAATATAACAGAGACCTCCAGGATGGGAATTCAGTGTTCTCCCAGTTACAGAGTAATACTTTACCCCATGACCATGTCCCATGACCCTTTGAACAATTATGTATGACTTTTATGTATGTTCAGGTGGACTTCCTCCCATGCACTCCCAACCTTGACACCCCCCCATCATTGATCCTCTCCCATCCACATTGTGATCCTTCTATGAGCCATAACCTCTTTACAGGTGAAGCCATCACAGTAGCCAATTTCAGTGAATAGGAAAATGAAATAATAATGGTATTTAAATGTAAGAGTTAAAATATAGGTGAACTTGATAATACAAAATAATTTTAGAAAATTTTTAAATTTCTATTTCTTAAAAATAGAAAAAATGAAATCAAGATTTTATTAAGTGATTGGGCTATTAAAAATGTAAAATAATAATAATATCTATATGTATAATTTTCCCCCATATTCCTGAATTGTGCCTTGTCAGTGCAATATCTGGTATCCAGT